>WBNM01009373.1:81103-116267 GCA_013399055.1 Ramphastos sulfuratus | reverse complement strand
ATTCTATGACTCTATATATTTTCTAACCTGAGGAAATATTTCCTGGTGTATACAATCACTCTTTCTGTTGAGTGCCATAATACCTATTATGAGATATAATATTACTTGCAGAAGACCTATGCTGTCCATTTGAAGAATAATTAAGTTTTCCACTGGACAATAGATAACAACTGAAAGCACAACCATAGATGGAGATAACAAGGCAGAAAAGAAAGCTTATATCAAATTGAAATCATAAAAGTGGAGTGGGGAAAAAAAGAAAAAAACCAACACAATATTGCTTTATTTTTAAAATACAAAGGATTTTTTCTCCTGCTGTTATATCTTGGTATTGTTTCTTAAATTTGATTTTAGGCAGCAGTAATCAATTACCAATTACTTATATGCAGAAAATCAGTTTCTATTTGAGTACATAAACCAGTCTTATTGATGTAGTATATTATTCTGCACAAAGCAATATTCTAGTTTAGAGAAAACTGACCATAGGCTAGTGAAAAAGATTGTATCTAGATAGGTTAATTATTGTACTTAAAATAAATCTTAATGCAGTTTTCCCAAGGCCTGAATGTTCACAAGTTAGGAATTTGTTCGACCTTTTCTTAATATGCTTACAACTGCTATTAGTGTGAATTTCCATAACTGTCTGCTACATAAAATACAGTCACTGAACCACATCCTGAGAGCTAGATGCTGACACTATCCAATATCTGAGTACTTGAATCCAAGAAAATAATCCATTAAATCCTTGCCTCACCTGAATATTTGTGTTCATTTTTTCTCCATCCATATCCCAAATTCTGCTACTGTACAAACTCAAAACCTCGCAGATCTAATCGCCTTACACTGGTATTGAATCACAGAGGATAGAAGCAGAGAGAAATTTCAGAAGTTACCTACTCCATTCCCTGACTCAAGGTCAGATCAGTTGTTACTCATAATAGATTATTACAATTTGGTTTTAAAGAGCTTTTCATTAACACGGAAAGTCTAGCTTCTATGCAGAAGAGTGAAAGGCACCTTTATACTGGGTGCTGTGTTTTCAACCTGCTAAGACTGAGAAGAACCTGATGCCCCAAGCTCTTGACTGGCAATTAAAAAAAAAAAAAATCTAATATTTCTTGCTTCATCCCTTCTTTTTTACTTGAGCAGATTCTAAGTACATTAAAAAGAGGGGAAAGTGACTCTCTGGTGTGTGGAGCTTCCTAATAATGAATTAATTCCTACTCTTTTCTTACCTAATCAGTGGCAAATGTTAGAGCCGGGCCCTCAACAGGCAGATATCCTATTGTGTTAGTCTTCACTCTGCATGCCTTCCTTCAGAGTCACCTGTTAGGACAACTACAGAGTTCTTGACAGGCCAAAAGCAACACATACTCTGCATCTTGCTTTAGCAGTCTGCTGACATTCAAACCCCTCTTCAACTCTGCTGAGAAAGGCCAAAGTTCTGGTGAGGCCAGGGTACTCCAACCACATCAAAACCAACAAAACCTTATCAAATTATTCAGCATTCCTTACAGATTTTAACTACATTTACCTTTAGAACAGAAAAAAAAACCATATCACAGATGGATGAAATCCCTGGAATATTATTCCCTGGGTTAGCATAATATACAGTAGTTATCCTGTCTTCTAATAAAACTCTTCTCTAATGTCTTTTATCACACTTTTTTAATGAGTGTATTTTTATGTTATGAGGATCATAATAAAAGTGTACTCTTTTGATCATTAGATTTTTGCATTATAATTTTCAAGGTAATAATAACAGCTAAACTTGAAACTATATCCAGTTTGTTCAATTTAATAATATGAGGCACAGGGACACTTGCTTAAGAACTGAGGCTTGCTTGTGCTTATTCAGTGAAAATCACCCAGCATGAATAACTTGGAGAAAGTTTATAGCCTATTTAAATGTCAGGAAAGCTTTATTTTAATGACTTGGCTGCTAACACAACAAAGAGCTTATGAATGCTCTGAACTTAAAACACATGAATAAAACTACCTGTGTGTTTTGTTAGCTCTTATGTGAAATTTCAATATAGTCACATTATACAGAGGTCTATATTGATGATGATCCAATAACTCCCTCATTTTTGGTACTCATTTATTGGCCTAATCAATTCTTTAACATTATTCACTGGAACAGGTTGCCCAGGGAGGTTGTGGCTGCTCCCTCCCTGGAGGTGTTCAAGGCCAGGTTGGATGAGGCCTTGAGTGACCTGTACTAGTGGGAGGTGTCCCTACCTATGGCAGAGGGTTGGAACTAGATGATCCTTGAGGTCTCCTTCCAACCTTACTATTCTATGATTCTATGATTCTTTGTGTCCCCCCAGAAAAAATAATATATATCATACTTGTTCTAATAATACTTATTTGGCAAAGAATACAAGTAAAAATAATTTAAATTAGATCGACTATAATCAGGAAGAAATTCTTACTCATCAATAGAAATCACATTTCTGAAGAGTAGCATCATAGAACAGTCTGAGTGGGAAGGCAGCTCCGAAGTTCACCTAGTCCAATCCCCCCTGCAGTCAGCAGGGGTCTCAACTACATCAGGCTGCCCAGAGCCCTGCTGAGCCTCATGTTGAGTATCTCGAGGGATGGGGCCACAACCACCTCCCCAGGCAACCTGTCCCAGTGTTCCACTACTCTCATGGTAAGGAACTTGTTTCTAACAACCAATTTAAATCTACTCTTCTGCAGTTCAAAGCCATTGCTCCTTGTCCTATCACCACTGGCCTTTGTTGACAGTCTCTTGCCACCCTTCTTGTAGGCCCCATCCAGGTACTGGCAGGCTGCTGTTAGGTCTTCCTGGAGCCTCCTCTCTTCCAGGCCAAACAACTCCCAGCTCCCTCAACCTGTCCTCATAGCAGAGGTGCTCCAACCCACTGATCATTTACATATATTGATTACTCTTTGAATAATATAGAACAATTAAGCAGATCCTGATATGCATACCAGTGTAGTGTTAGTAGGACATCTGTGAACATACAGTGGCCATATGTATTTCTAATGAAGCTGAAAGGCAGCACTCAGTTAACATAACATTTAATGGTCAGTACACAGAAGAAAGATTGTAACAGGGAGTGGCTACACGTGAGTTTATTCTAACTACATTTATGGAACAAGAAAGAATACTTTTCTAGTCAAAGTTAAAACCAGTAAGAAATAGAAATTAAAACCTACTAAAGTAATAATATCTAATGGGATCAGAGATCATATGATCCAATTAGCTGGATATCATTAACCATCAGCAAAGGCTCAATTCAAGCAACTCCATTTTATTATGCTTGCTTTATACATACATACATATATATATATATATATATATACACACCAAAAAAAGGGGAAAACTTAAAGAAAATATAGAGAGATTTTAACAGAGCTCACCCATTCACAGAGCAGGTGAATACATGAAGAGCATGTTTAGAATAAAGACCAGAGGACGAAACATTCCTGAATTAATGAAATACAGCATTATATCAAATTATATCAAATTATATAAGTATCAAGCTTGCAGCTATCCCAAATGAAAATAAATGTACAAGCAATATCAGGGAGGCAGTCATGATCTTACTATCCTGAGACTATATCAGAACATTAAAAATTAAGAATAAAAATAATGATCTTGTTTTCAGCATGTTAATGGGAAGAACCAAAGAGATGTATTATAAAATGTAGGATTTTATTGGGAAAATGTTAAAAAATTTTGGCAGAGACACACGCCGTAAGTTGGTACACGATTAACTGCAGAGTAACTAAAAACTCCAGATATAAAACTATGTTAGCTGTATTTACCTGTCCCACATTAACTGCCACCACAGAACTGTGCAGTCCAGTTATCTCTTTATAGACTTAAAGGCTATAGGTTATGGGTAAGAGCATAAGGCAAGGACACCCAAGTGAAAATAAAATTGACTGTATAATTCTCAGTTGTTCAGATCTAATACACAGCCAAAAGCATCTGTAAATAATGGTTTGTTGAGGCACTGGTAGTTACAGAGGAACTGCACTGGGAAGTTCATGGTAAATAAAGCTCAAAATCCATCTACCCAGGAGTTATATAAAGGTCCTAAATTCTTATAATAAATTCTGTCAAATGGTAGCAATTTGTAGCAGTCCTTATGAAACATAGACAATATTGTAGGATCAGGACTGCAAAGTTAATAAATCTATTCTGTAGAGAAATTCATTCTTGTGTACAGAAACAAAACGTATGCAACAGAAGTCACTCCCATCAAACCCTGCAATCCACAGGAATATCAGTTTTATGAAATTATGTTAGATAATTCAAAATGTGCACCAAAGCACATGATTTTCTGTTAATATCTACAAAATTTTCTTTCACACGAGGAGCATAAAGTAAATGGAAACTAATTCTTTCCTGAATTCTGATTACTGCATGTATTTTATGTGCTATTAATGTAGTTGTGTCAAATAGACTAATTGACAAGAAAAAGTTTTGCTTCGCATAAGACTTGTGAATAATTAGATAAAGCAGCAGCTAAGAAAAGCTCTAAATACTTGCATGTACAAGTGGCTAACATTTCCCTGTTGACTTGCTTTGCTGTACCACAACTGCAGGATGTCATAAAACCATATTTTATTGTGTATTGTTCATACACAACAGCCAGAAGTGTACTAGGTCATTTGCAGGCACACAAAAAAAACCCTCTCCCCAGGAGCTCATTCTTTTATTCTTCCTTGTTTGGCTGTTAGCTTTAATCTAAAATTAAAGCCATTTACACTGATAATATATACTTGCTTCTTGTGTATTGAAAGCAAAACACATACTCTGGTATTTAAGCAGGCTTCAGGATCAAAAGCTTCATCACTACCTGACAGGCTACGAAGTGGCTGCCCCTGGAGAAAGGCTGAACTTCTACTCCTACCACACAATTCCTGGCCACAGAGCCTGGCATACCTCCTCCTTTGCACTGCAGGGTGCATCCCTGGCAGCTTCCACTGCTAAAGAAAACAGAAAGAGCTACAACTATTTGCCCCCAGGCTGTAAGATGCATCATTTCAGGCAATAATCTCCATTAAGAGGGCTGTAGTAAAAGACCTACCCTTGCAAGAATAGAAAAATATGAACACTCTTTTAGTTAAGGACTGGTGTATAGTGACAGCAGAATTGGGCCAGAGTGATAATATTAATGGCATTCTGAAGTCTTGCAGGTAGAGCTTACTCATGCCACTCATGCTTCCAACTGAAGCTTGCTTCACAAAAATGAAGCCTGAGGGGCTTGATCTGCCAAGGTGCAGAGCTTCTCACAAAGTACTGAGCGCTCTTAACTGACACAAAAAGCAGAGCCTTGGTCACCATCAGCTTCCCACTGAAATGTCTGGAATTGACAAGATCAAGTGTATTTTGAACTGTGAACAAAAAGGAGCCAGGACACAATCTCTGATAATGTCCAACTTCTTTGTCACTTCCAAAGTCCCTGCATAGATGATTGAAGCACACCACAATTATGCAATGTCAACCATTCCTGTTAGTGATGCTGATTTTTTCTTCCTGAACATTTTATACCCAACACCACCTCAGCCTGAATTCAACCTGCAGCTATATTGTTATTCCTGTGATTGATAACAGGAGATCTGACACAGATTGCTACAGCAATATATTGCTCTGCCCACTTCATTCTGGTCTGGTATTTTGGTCTCTCTCTTACATTTAGGTGTATCCATCATTTTTAATTTCATTCTCTTCAATGCTAGACATACTTCACTGTAATTGGTGATACTTTGCTATTGATTGGCAGTGGGTCTGGCTTGTCCTTTAAACCACCATCTGTCTTTTCCTTCCCCCAATCCTACTGATGCCAGCTGTGCTGGTAACTGGACATCATTGCTGGAAGATTGTTTCTCACCAGTTCGCACTATTTGCATAGGAACCTAACAACCATAGAGAGGAAAAAATAAAAATAAAACACCACAGAATTGCTCATTATGCCAAATATTACTCAGTGATTGCAGCAATGATGGCAGCCAGACACTGGCACTTAAAGAGAGTCTAGTAGTAGTGCCAGGATATAAAAATTCAACATACGAACTTAGTAACTCTGAGTAACATCAAAATAAGCAGCTTGCCTCACAGAACCAGTATCAGTTACATTAGGTCTGTTTCAAGGTATTATTATCTGTAAATCTCCATAATTTTTAAGTCGTTACAAGGTTTATGTGCATTTGTTCACATGAATAACCAGAGGGGGAAAGGATATGCAAAGAATCTTTTTGGAAATTCAAAGATCACTGTATACAACCTCTAAGAATGAGAAAAGAGTTAAAATGCATACCCAAATTAGAGAATTTCTTACGGAGTTTTGCTAAAGGCTTTGCTAACGAGGCTTTTGAGTATTTACTCACAAAAATATTATCTCTGGATTCCCCATGGCTAATTACAGTTCCTAGACAGTACCCAGTACTTGCAGGGAGCTCTGTTGACATCTTAGCCATTGAGGCTTCTGATCTTCCCAGGCTCTTAGCAAGGGTGCTGGGAGAGAAATAGACAATCTCTGACCTTGTCCTGGTTCCCTCTGGACAATTTGTGTGTCCCTTCCAGGGCTTCCCAGTCTTGGTAGAGGACTTACAGGTGTAGGCAGGATGTCTTGCAGATCTGCAGTCCTACCACAATGTCACACTGGCTAGGCAAGCATATCCCATGGAGGCATCTAAAGCCTATTCTTGGTAAACTAGATGCAGTTTCCATGCAGACAAACCCAAAGCATTAGGGTTTGTTACTATGTATCAGAGATAGCTTACAGCTCAGCATGGCAGGATGCAACAGCAGTGAAGCAGTAGCAGAATCAACTGCCAGAAGCAGAGAGCACAGTGAGGCAAAAAGCAGTGGTGGCAGCTGCAAGCACACTGTCTCTACCTGCTTATCTCTTTTATCAACGTAACCAGTCTAATGGACCTTTGGAGACAGATTAGCAAATCAGAATGGCAGTTAGCCAAGCTTAACCATGTTAGGTGACATCAGGGCTTGCTTTTACCTTTTAGGGCACAACACAAGTGTATAAACATGTGAGGTCACCCTGTAAACAAATTCGGGATAGACATGGTGGCACCAAGCCCTTTTGTCTTCCCTTCCTGCAGTTGCTTCTCCCATCAGCAGAAGGAGGGAGAGCAGAAAAATATGTCTGGCCAAGCCAGGACATGTTCAGGCCTATTCTGGGCCATTTAGGCCTTCCACAACAAATATATTAATGGAAGCTCTATCCTGACTATCCCAAATGACAGTCAGTGTAAACTTTATGAGAAGTGTATTTGTATGCTTATTCATTCTGCAGTGTTACAGAGCTATAAGTTAAAGATCTATTTATGTATTGATCTTTATTGATGGTAGTGGTAGTACTGTCCTTAACAGTTGTTTTTCTGTAAATTCAAGTGCAATGTTTACCAGGAATTCACCTAGCTAAGATACAGGCACTTTTATAAAAGCCCTCAAAACAGCCTCTATTAAAATGTCTCCACCACAAGACAAGACAGAAGTACTCTTTTCTGAGACTAAAAGTGGAAATGTCATTTGTTATTTGGAAAATCTCTCCCATCCCTGTTTTTAGATTATGGTTTTAAAGCTCTGACATTTTTCACTACAGCTTCAACTACCATGTGCACAAATACATACACAGTTCTGCAGACAAGCCATTTTTCCAAATCAAAGCAAATCAACAGCTGCTTAAAACATAATGCTGCAGATACTTGTGGGCAGGAGCAGACTGATTTGCCCATTTCATAACTATTGATTTTTGATTGCAGAGGTTATTCTGCAGATGAAAAAATCATAATCATACTAAAAGATGCTTTACTAAAAACTCACACTCTACAAAACAAAGTGGAAAAGAAGGCAATTCAGATAACTGAATAAAAAAAGCAGCAATTGCTGCTATCTTTTCTCTTGTTTCTAGGACCTTGCTGTAAACGACCTTAACTTTATCAGTCCATAGCAGGACTACCTAAGCAGCCAAAAGTGGGAAGCTGGGCAAAAGAGGAGAAAAATAGAGAAATAATGAATTCTCTAATTTAGCTTCTTTATGTATGGCAAGGACTTGCCCCCAGATCCTCTCAATCCTCGATCTCATAACCTTGGAGAAGAGATCTGTTAACAGTGAGAAGCAGGAACTCAACAAGTCAGGAAAAAGAAGGGGAAAAAAAATAGAGAAAAAAAATTGTAGATTAAATAGAAAAAAAAAAAAAGGATAAAAATTCAAGACAAGAAAGTGCTCAGCTGCTGAACTGTGTCATGGAAGCATTTCAAGGCATGCCCCTGTTTGACTTGAAAGTTTCCGAAAGCCCCCAAACTTTTGCATACATGTACATGTTCAACACCCTAGGCTTCAGGACTCAGTTGATCACATCAGGATATGGGAGGTAGACAGATTCCATGCTGATATTTCATGAAATCCCTAATCTTGCTGCACATACACAGTGCTTGCATAGCACACATGGGCTCTACAGAAAATACAGATGCAGCTTCCACATTTTTCAAAATAAGGAAACTGTGCTTTTCCTTCTCACCTCTGGTATTATAGTTCCTTGATCAGAGTACTCGGCAAACAAAAGACCCAAGGTCATTTTTCTGCTCAGCATGAGTGGATTTAACCTCACATCTTCTACCTACTATATGAGTGTCCTACATATTAGACTGCAGACACTTCTCTGCGTGTGACAAGGAAAGTATCATCCCTTCCTACTGAAACTGCAGCTTTGCAGCAAAAAGTAAGATTTGCCAGAGTAATAGTGGAATACAGAAACCCGAAGAAACGCTAAGCTATTTTTGTACCTAAACCCACCAGCTTTATGAATAAAAAAGTGAAGAGTTGGCATTAATCAGGATAAAGCTGAAATACGAAAACAGGGATATCAGAGTGCTAGCACACGATTTCAGAAAGCCTTATTGCACTTGGAATCTTTTGGGAAGATGTTGATTCTGCAGATGCCATGGGTGCCTTCAGAGCATGTATATCTGATCAGTCCTCCCAACAGATTTACAGAGAGGAACATGAAGTCCAAGGAAGAAACTCAACCTGAACACCTGGCAAATCAACAAATGGTTATGGGACTGGTGCCATAGCCAGGGGTTTAGCTACTTAGATCATGGGACTCACTTTGAGAATCATAAGCTACTGGGGTCTGATTAGAGTCCATCTGTTAGAGAAGCAGAAGAGCATAGTCAGTCGTAGACTTACTAAGTTGGTAGAGAGGACTTGAAACTAAAGTTGCCAGAGGAAGGGAACATCAGTCCATCCCAGTCTTGCGAGTTTGATGTTGGTATCAGTAATAGATGCCCAGAGGCTAGAGGAGGATCACAGGTCAGCAAGAGAGCACTCAAAGCAGAGTGGGATATTCAGAAAAAAAACTCTTCCCCACTCCTTCATGGTTTTAACTTCACTCCCAATTTTCTCTACCTCCTCTCACTCAGCAACACAGGGCAATGAGGAGTGGGGAGTTGCAACTGATTCGTCACAAGTAGTCTCTTCTACTCCTTCCTCCTCAAGCGGAGGACCTGCACCTGCTCCAGCATCAAGTCCCTCCCATGGGAGACAGTCCTCCATTAATTTCTCCAATGTGAATTCTTCCCACAGATGGCAGTTCTTCACTTCTCCAGCATGGGTCCCTCCCACCAATTGTACTCCTTCAGGAACAGACTGCTCCAGCATGGAGGTGGACTCATAGGGTCACAAGTCCTGGCAGTAAACCTGCCCTAGTGTGGACTTCTCTCTCCATGGGTTCCCAGGTGCTACGAGTGCAGTCTTCCTACAGTCTCATAGCCTCTTTTGTGCATCCATCTGCTCCAGCATGAGGTCTGCCATGGGCTGGAGGTAGATATCTGCTCCAGTGTTAAATTCCATGGGCTGCAGGGGAACAGCCTGCCTCACCGTGGTTTTCAGCACAGGCTGGATGAGAATCTTTCCTCCAATGCCTGGAGCACCTACTCACTCTCCTTCTCCACTAACCTTGTCTTTTGCAGAGTTATTTCTCTGACATATTCTCACTCCTCTCTACAACTGCAGTTGTTTTTTTATCCCTTCTTAAATATATTAACACAGAGGTGATACCACCATCACTGGTGGGCACAGTCTTGGCCAGCAGTGGGTCCATTGAAACCATCTGATGTCAGCTTTATTTGGCATAGGGGAAGCTTTCAGCAGCTTTTCACAGAAGCCACCCCTGTAGCCCTCACACTACAAAAACCTCGTCATGCAAAACCAATACAAAGTATCTTTCAGCTCTTGTTTTTAATTTTCATACACAGAGAGTTTTGGGTTTTGTTTTTTTTTTCATTTGCTGTGAATTTTTAACTTAACAAAGTGAGATTGTACAACAGAATTCACTACAGCTAGAAAGCAACAATGGGCAAGAAGCATACAGAGAATTACAGTGTGGTGGTGAAGCATATGAAAAAATAGAATCATCTTTACATTTTTTTCAAATTCAAACTTCCCAAAACCTTTTCATTCCAGTGTACTGACTATGCTCAAATTTGCAAATAGTTCCTTGCCTTAGAAGTATTGCTTTTTTTTCTAGCTATGCTACAGTCGTTTCTTCTGTCTTAAGAAGTTGTTTTGTCTTTTGTTGTTCTTTAGTCATCATTTTGATCAGTTCTGCTCCTGAAGAAGCACTTACCATCATCTTCTCAAATTGCTACAGATTTTCTGTGAATAAAAAGCTTTGAATGTAGAGAAAGTGGGTTTATATTATAGCTGAACCCAACCAAGTTAAAATGGATGCCTCACTACTGTGAACACAGAAAACAGCTTTCTTTGCATTTATTTGAGTAATCTAAAGGGAGGTATTGACTTTGAGAAAAACTTCAGCTGAATACATATTTACTTGTGCTTCCACTTTTAGGAATTTCAGTACTATACTTTTTCTCCACCGTCATCTTTAAAGTACACTAGCTCTAGATGAAAAAACTAAAAGTAAAAAATATTTTATATGAGTAGGATTGTGCTGGTTTGAGGCTAATTGGAATATTTTAATGAAAAATAATAGATTACAGGCTGTGAAAAGAAAACAATGGTGATGTCTACTTTACTCATAGGCTTGCTGAAATGTATAAAAACAAGGACACAAACATAGATAAGAGAGTTTCTCTCTGTTGGAGTCGATGTGCCTTCTCTCTGGGCTTCTGCTGTGTAACCCAATTAATCACTCTGCTTCTAACCCCCCTTGCTGATCTTCCAAACTCACCTTGCACATAAGACAGATAAGGTGGAGGGGTAGAAAGAAGAAGGTGGTTGGGAGCCCCCCCTGGGAACTCCGATTTCTGGGAGGGGTATTGTGTTTCTGTATATAACTGCATATATATTGTAATATATAGTAAATATCTGCTTGTATATTATTCTAAGGTGTAAGTATAGCTTTGTTCCTTAACTTCCAGCTGGCTGAGTCTAGTCTGGGTGATTTTCATAGAGGGGGGAAGTGGGTAACTCCCAAGCCATCACAAGGATGCAGGTTCTGAGTTCAGATGGTTGGAGGTGTGATAAAGCTATGTTTTTTTAATCTCCTTGTGGTTATCTTCATGATACTGCTAGATATTCTGCTCTAGGTATCTGTCGAAAGAATTAGCTCACTGTTGGGGTGGAAAACTGGGTATTTAATTTCCACTTTCAATAGTATGAGGTTTTCTTGAACTGGTGTCTACACTAAATTATACTGTACTTCTTCCATTTCTATTTTGAAGAACAATGGGCCCAAAATATGAGACTTTACTAAAATACATGTCTTGGTAGGGCATTAATCCTGCCAGACCTGTTTAACCCTTTCTCTCCTCCTCCTGTCAAGGTCCAGGAGTTGAGTGGATGAGCAAACAATGAAGGATTTAGCCCCAGCAAAGCCCTGAGGGCTAGGAGCTTAGCACCACCAAATCAGGTGTCTTGTGCTGCCTGCATGGGCACAAAGCTTTGAATTCATTGGCCAAAACAATGATGCTAGTGCCTATTTGACAGTTTCATTTTCAAAATAATGTATTTAATGGGGGTTATTTAGAAGCTATCCCTTTCCTGCAGCTGACTCTCCACCATCACAAGCACCCCATTTGCAGCTCGTTTAACTGGGATTCACAGCAGCCACCTGCTTGCAGCTTGCACCAGCAGCTTAGCAGCTTAGCAGCAACACAGTTCTTCTCTCCTTCCCTCTGCCTGGAATATTTGGTATTTTTGCCCTTGGGATCAACACACCATGAGTACATATACTAGAGTTAATGCTAAGACTCCATAAGCATAGTTAGAATTTTTCCTGTTTTCATGTCTCTATTTTCCAAGTTTTGATTGTTTGAACAACATGTTTAATTCTGTGTTTATAAATACCTTTGTGCAACTACTTCCTGTTGACTGCAAATACAAAGACTCTCAGGGAATTTTTCTCTATTTTAAAATATTAATAATATAAATTAATATTCATACCTAAATTAATATTTATAATTAATAACAAAACAATAATTTATACAACAATACAGAGCACATTGCAAAAAATGTGTGTGAAATATGGAATTATAAAGTTATTAAGAAATCACCTGTAGTTGATGAGGCAGTTTCAGCTTTGTAACTCAAACAGCAGAGACAGTGTGTTGTGGAGTAAAAATGTATGCACCAGCATGCCTCAAGAAGTGATGTCAACACAGTATTTTGTCTTTTTACCACTATTACAGAGATAGCTGCAGCTTTGCTTTTTCAGTATCTTTAACCATATTTTTGGAATGTTAGGTATCTGTAATTGTTTCTGAATATAACTTAAATATTCCCCACTCAGATTGAGCACTGCTACATCTAGTCATAGTAAGGTGTTTCATCTAATATTCTGTGCCCAGCTTTGTTCAAGACCATATGAAATTGAACATTGGACATGCAATGTGTGACACAGTCCTTTTCTGGTTTTATCAGTCCCCAGCTTTAATAGTCTCTCTGAACAAGAGGCTGCATCTCAGACCTGTGTCTCAAAGCAGTACAGGGCTTTCCACCCCCCCATCCCCCCCCCCATTTTTTTCATCTCTGTAAATCCTTACCCCATGACTGCTTCTGACAAGTTCTCAAATCCCAGTGCTGCAGTGCTGATCAGCAGCTATTAACACAAAGTTGTTTGTCGTTTTGTTTACTTGTTTGTTCAGCAATTAGAACAAAACATCAGCAAAGGGCTTTTAAAACAATCAGCCAACAGACATATCTAGTCTCACCTTATTCTTTCCTTCAAGCACAGTTAGATAAGCATGCCCTTTGAGTTATGGAAATGCACCTGAGTCAAATCACATCCATGATTGCTTGTCCTGGTGGCCTCTGCCTTCCTTAAGCTGCATACATCTGCTTCTGGGAATCCCTGCATATTTGCTGAGAGTCTCTGGGCATAGTTATCACAGAGATCAACCATTTCTTTGCTTCAGCCCCCAAGTGTGAAGTCTCTGGGGCTTGAAATTGTTTGGTTTTTTTTTCTTGGACTGATGAAAAATCCATACAGCAGAAGTTTATTCAAGAGAACATCATATAATACTCACTGGATGACTTGGAAAGCTACACCTATAAGATTCTTCTCATGAGCTGTCCTAGCACTTCTGAAGATTTGGTGTCTGCTGTCAATAAGGAGATTGAAATCATTGTCATTTACTGATCCCATGCAAAGTCCTTTACTGATACTTTTTCTCTATACAAAAACAAACAAACACCACCACCCAAAAACCAACCAAACAAACAAACCCAACCAAAAGACTCACAACAATCAACTGACCAAAAAAAACCCCAATCTTAAACACAATCTCAAAATATATGATCTTATTAATAGCTATAGTGAAAATATGAGATATGAGAGAGAGGACATTTTCCAGTTTACCAATCATCAAACTACCTGAGCTGCCAATTATAGAAGAGATGTGATACCCTTCAAGCTACCAGACATTTTAGATTTACCAAAGCTCTTACACTTGCTGTTTTCCAAGGCGTAAGTGCAATGAGTGAAGAACACCTGTTCTGCTGGGTTCTCAGAACATACAATTCAGTCAAAAGACATATATGAAATATAGTAACTCAGCTGTAAGGGGATCTTACTTAACTTTTTTTTTCTTTTCTTTTTTTTTTTTTTTTGTCCTGCTGAAAGACGTTATTGCACTGAGTTGTACAAGTTACCCTAGTTGTAGGAAATAGAGGTGCTTGGATATGGTGAAGTAAGGGAAAACAGAAAGGAAATATAAAAACAATGAAAATAATATTAGAAAATTAAATCACACATATTTTGCATAAAGAAATTGAATGGGAGACAGACACAATGCCCCTTTTTGTGTACTGGCACTGAAAACTCAGACACAGAAGGATCTTATATCCACTGATTCACTGTAATTGGGCTCTAACAGAGAGGTTCAGAGCAGCATGATAAGGCTATTTAGTTTAACAGCCAGTCCTATTAAGGTACTGGAATGAACAGCCTTCCTTGGTACAAGACTGACTCTACAGTTCAGAAATGTTAGACCATCACAGACATATTTATTTTTCCAAAAAGAAAATGTTTTCTAACTAAAATTCTCAACAAAGTGTGTTTTCAAGTTCTGTATAATACAGACAACTCACAAATATTTTGCCAACATAAAAAAAATGAAGTGCACAAAAGAAAATTACTGCTTTTAGTAGGAACATGGAAGATGTCACTGGAGTTATTACAGCAAAGATGAGGGGCAAGGGCGGAGGCAGGTTAGTTTAGGAGAAGAATGGTGAGGTAAGGTGGCTGCTGAGTTTTAAGTTATCCACAGGCTATTTGCCGTTGAAATATTGGAATTGCTATATAAACTATCTAAAACTGAGCACATTTTCTTTTCACAAGTAATAAAAATAGTGAACCTTAATTTTATATAGGTGAATCTTTATGAAAATTCTTTTTATTATGAAACCAGTTATTGTTTTCAGAGGATTAGCATGTTGAAGCAGTAGACAGTTTATGGTTCCATGCACACAGTTGTATCATGCAGAAACTAAAGATATTCTAAAAAGGTTTTCAGACTGCTTTGGAAGCTCTATTTCAGAAATATTTCTTCCCATAACTTGAGATCATTTTTATTGTTTAAAAGTTAGATTTTTTTTCTGTCTGCTGGAGTTCAGCATGGAGCTTGAGCACGTACCTAGCTTGAAGCTTTATAGTACCTCCATTGACTTCACTGGGATGTGTCATAGCCCAGATTTGTAACATGGATCAAAACCTAGCTTGGAGATAGAAAGTAGAGAGTGGGATTAAATGGCCAATTTTCAATCCTAGCAAAAGGTTAATAGTGGGGGCCTCAAGGCTCAAGAGTAAGTGTCATGACGCTTAATGTTCTGGAAAGGAGATGAGTAGTGAGAAGCAACTTTCACAGATGCCACAAAGATACTTAGGAAAGTCAAACCAGTGCTGTATTGTTAGCTGCTTCAAGGGGACTTAGAGAAGTCAAAAGGATGGGCAATATGATGATAGTAGAAAATCTTGGTGTTTTTTTCATTGAATATTGATAAATGGAAACTATCCTTGAAGGAAGGAAAAACAAACAACCCAAACCAAACAACAACCTAAACAAAGACTCAACAAGATGAAAAATTATCAGATCATCAAGAGGGCTTAGAAAAAGATTTATCCACTACTGCAAAAACTCAAATGTTAGGAGACTCTTGATGTATTGCTGCAGCTAGAAAAGCAAAAATGTTATGAATGCATGAGGACTGGGTGATCGTTATGGATACTGAGCTATATAAACCTAGGGTCTGATTCAGTACTGCGAAGTTATGTTTCAAGTAGACAAGGATCTGTGATGAGGGAGTCCAAAAATTACCTAGTGAGGAAATTCAAATGCTTTCTTCCTGTAGTATAAAAAAGATTTGTTTTAGCTTTAGCTTGATAATTCTTTACTTCAGTTGTTAATATCTTTTGAAAAGGACAGTTAAGGAGAATTAAATTAATCCAAGAGGTGGAAATAATGGTTCTAAAGCTCTTGATACCCTTTGAAATAAGGTACACCTGGGTATTTTGGTGACATTGGTCCTTAAGCTAGAGAAATGAGACCAGGTATTTTGCAGCATTAACTGGCTCCAAGTAGTGTCCTGAAACCACAGAAGGGAAAGGACTACTATGGTATCAGTCATTGGATGTAAAGTGCTGCATGTATTAGCAATTCAAAACAAAAGGGGCAAATTCTAGCTAGAAAGAGGGGGGTGGGGGGTGGGGGGGTGGTGAGGGTGTGCAGGGAATTAAAAGTCTTCCAAGCAGAGAGAAACAAAGAGCTTGTCCAGGTTGCACTGATGTTAGTCAGCATATCCCTGCACAATGACCACCAGGAGCATGACTTCATTCTTAACATACAGATTGTAACAAGACATAAGAAACGTTTTTCACATAGTTTTAAATACTATGTATAGTAAATAAATAATGCTTGAAGAGACTGGAGACCTAACTGCAAAGGAAAGAACCTCATTTTAATGATTATAGAAAAACCACAAAGAAAGCAGCATTTTATAAGGATATTTTGCATAGCTATACAAACTAAAAGTGAGAGCTATTATTTTAGTTATTGAAGTATTGCATATCCTATTTTGTAATTTTCTATGTATGTTTTATTCAGAAATTTCACAATATTCCAATTAGATTCAATGAACAACAGGAAGAGTTTCCTAATTAATTTTAGATTAGTTAATAAAACACTGTGTGGTGTAGTACAATTCATAAAACAACTAGAGACACAAACCTTCAAATGTTTCTGTAATTCACTTTCTGTCAAAGATAGGTTAATTTTGAAATTAAAAAATACTAAATCTATAAAATCACGTTTAATTCAAAATACCTTAAGCCTATTTATTTGGGTCACTTTCCTCATCCAGGGCAAATAAAAGTAAATTCCATTTTGTGCCCCAGTTCACAGACCACCTTTCAGTTGGAAAAGACCTTTACTGGCAGAACGAGACAAAATCCACCATGTCCATTGCGAATCTCCACAACGCTGAAAAAGTGACTGTTACTGGCCGCTTTCTTATTGTGCTCAGAGTGTTACTGCTCTTCTGGGATCTGTTATCAGATGGAGCCTGGTATAAATACAGTCCCAAAGTCAAGGATCAACAAATGATATTGTGATTTGGCCACAGCAGATGGGAAAAAGCTGTGACTGCAGGACTGCTGCTTTGACCACCATACCACAAGGAATATGGCAGCTGCATAACCATGATTACAGCATCCTTCCATTCTTCTGCAGATACAGTCTTGTCAGTTGAAAAACTCTCTGAATTCTTCCTGAAATCTGTCAACATTTGACCCATCCATAAATAGGTGTCTGATTGCTTATTCTGTGAAGCCAAGGGCAGTCAATTACAATGCTGTCCTTATCACCCACTTGTGTTTTGCTGGCTAGAAAAACTGGTCTGCCTGAACCAATTAAACCAGTGAACCATTTGGACTTAGAGAGATCTTTGACTTCCACCTATGAAGCCACATTAGTCCTGCCATCCATCAGTAGAAGTGCTGTAGGGCCCAATTAGGCTTCATTCTGCCATTTAGACTGCTATCCAGCATGGCTAGTTTACTTTTCATGCTGACAGATTTCAGTCCAAATACCCCCTTCCTCCAGTACAGCCTTCAAAGCAGTACTTCATAACAGATGTTTGTTGTGTGGTAAAGCAAAATATTTATTTTCCAGTATATGTACTTAGTGCAGAAAACATCACCTTCACCTTCTGATATGTTACTGCCTGTAATTATTTCCTTGTCAGGCTTCCCAGCTTTCTGGTCTACCCTTTAAGTGGGTAGCAGACATAATATATTTTCAATCTTTGAATTTGTAAACCTGCTCTAAGGAAATATGTGATGATCAAAGTGTCTCAGAGGCCATCTGAGTATATATAAAATATATTGTAAAGTCCAGCTATCAGAAAATGGGGGGAAAACCCTAAACCAAACCAAAACAACAAACAACCAAAAAACCCACCACCACCTCTCAAAAAAAACCCAAAACAAACAAACCCACAGCTACTCAAAAAAAAAAAAAACACCAAAAAAACCCCAAACCAACAAAAAAAAAAAAAACCCAAACTCGAAAGAACAGTTTTCCTGCAGAAAAAGCTTATGGTAACATTGCCTACATTTTCATTAATAGACTGAGTTTTGTGTGTTTTTAGACACACTTCTACTTAAAGTGACAAAAATAAAAACTTAGCTTTTGTTTGTTTGCTTGTTTCAGCCCTGCAGAAGTAACATAACTAGTTGAGACAGCTGGATACTATTCCATCTTGAGCATTGTTGGCAGAATTGCTCACTAAATCCCAATAGCTACACCTGTTCAAAAGCCTTGCGGGCAAAACAATCACACAGGTACCACTAAAGGCATAATTTAGCCCTCAGAAACTTTGTTACTGGTGATGATATGTAATGTGGAAAGAAGCCTGCCTGCCTCTTGGAGGCCAGAATGAGCTTCAAAGACTGGTGCTGAGAAAAAAAGCTCATTTCACTCTTTAGGCGAGCTCCTGGGCTGTGGAAATGAGTGTGATACCTGGGCAGAAGGAGAAAATTCTCACTTCAGATAACAAGCTACTTTCACTGGTAGTCTGGCAGAAGAAGAGTTGACTTGAATTTCACTCTGAAGCCTATTCACGGCCCTAGTGATCTGTGTCAGTTAGACAGCTCATCCAAGTAGCAAACATGTGAGCTGATGATATGTAGGTAAATATTATGACAGAAAACTTGCAATGAAAAGGTATCTGTGAGCAAGTAATTTAATATAGGAGATTACTATTTCTATAACATAAGCTATGTTAAGTACTCGGTGTCAGCAGTTTCAGTATATCCTTCACTGGCAGCAGTAAGCATGCCTGGAAAATCTGACTCATAGTATGACAGGATTAAACTGGTGAAACCAGTGGGAGACAAAAATTGTTTTGTAGTCTGTGTGGTGGAATACGAGGTACTTAACACCCGCCGTCCTCTGAGAGCCATCGTTGTGCCCACAGTGCCATCTACTGCTACAAACCACAGATGGACTGAAAGGAACTAATTTCAGATTTCTGTCCCTTGTGGATTAATGATCTGATCTTGCATTAACATACAAAGAAAACAAATAAACATTATTAATCTAATAGCTTTTCTCATTTCCCATAATTTTAAGTTAATGATCAGGATTCCTTTCAGAGATGAATATTTAGTATAAAGGTGCAATGTGGTACAGATGCTTTCAAAAATGAATGCATGTATTATACCAGAGCTAGAAGTAACCCTATTTAGCTTTTATAAATGCAGAGGTAAACAGTTCACATTTCATTCAAATGCAGACCTCTCTTATTTGCATAGGAAATACATAGATAGGAATGTTCTACCTCAGATGTACTTTCCAAATCTGTGGACTAAGTTGTTACTCTACATTTTTTTCAAGTTTCACAGTTCTGTTAATATCTAATGATTTTTTCTAGATTTCATACCAGAGTTCAAGAACTTTACATGGGATTTCATACTGCACAAAATCTGCACAGAAGGGTCATCACATCAATTATAAATCCTTATAGTTTTATGAGGGTACAGGTCAGATCAGTCCTTCTATTGCAGGAACTGTTGGCGAAATGCTGTGGTTCTCATTCTGTTGGACCTTTCTTTGTGTTCAGTAATATTGATTGACAGACATTTGGGCCCCACTTCCAAAGCTTCAGGAAAGCAAGGAAATGATAGTTTCACATCTTTTTCTCTAACTTAGCTCTAAGTATGGTTATAGCAACAGTTTCTCCAACCACTGGAGCAGCCTTGCAAGATTTAGTTTTTATCCTATTTAACATCAATTTTTGTAGTGCTTATGTGTATTTTGAGGAAGCACAAGCTTAAGTGCCAGAAAGATAGTGATAACTCAATATTTATTTTATAAGGAACACAAAGTAGCATCTCCTTATCTAAATGACTATCTGAAAGTAATATCTAGATGAAAAAACACTGTCTGAAGCATGAACTTGCTGTAAGCAAGCTTATTATGGAAATACAAGAACAGAATTTGTCTTTTTTACAACATCTATTTCTGAAATGATCAGATACCCTCAGATATTAATTGGTCTTGTAGCACTAGTTGTCCAAATAACAGCAGAGCAGAAAGTACACACAAACTTCTGTACCTCATCCCAAGATAGCATCTTCTTATTTTAGATAATGTGGATATTTATTACAGGTAGGAATTAAGCCTGTGCTCTACAGTGAGGCTTCCTTTGAGGGCTTAGAGTAATATTTTGCAAACTACACTGAGAAACTCAGGATCGTCTAATTCTGTATTCTTTAAATGCGTTTTTCTGCTTTTTACTTTTACTAGATATGGGACTCAGTGATCATATATTCTAGTATCAGTGATTTCAACACAGTATAGCTTCTAAAACAGGGTATTTGAATGCATACGCAGTAGAGATTGTTGAAATATGTTCTTGTGTTTCCCAGTCATCTTCAAAGTGACTTCGGTGATTAACCAACAATGTGTCTGAACGGAACTATCATTTTTTCTTTTTTATTGTTAATACTTTGAAGGAGGCTTTCTATCAGTCTACCTCCCCTCTGAATGTCTGTGTCTGACCTCTACTTGTCCTCACACCATGAGGTTTCATTATTTATTTTGACAGGAACTGTGTTTCCTCTTTTTTGACCACACAGCCTCATATACCTTCTTAAGTCATCTATTCATCAAAGATGAATTCATTGCTCAGCAAATGTTACCTATTTCTTTTTCGTTCTTCTTGGCTATATATACACACTTAAAGCTATTGCTTCTACAAATTGATATGGTTCATCAATTTGGGCAACTATATATTCCTCAGCCATTATCAATGAAGAACACACTGACTTTTCTTATAGTTCCAGGGAGTTTTAAACAAGCTAAATAAAGAAACTGCAACTGTTGGTACTCCTGAGCTAACCATTCCACCTCCACAATTTAAATTGTGCTTTTTAAAAACAATTTTGTTTCATCGTTTTCATGTTGCCATTGCTAAAAATTTTGTAGGGGTATAAATGCAGCCAGAAGACTAATATACAAGGAGTTGGTGACCCACATGCTTGCTTCCTTCTCATGTACCCAGATGTAATTTGGCTAGTCTGTGACCATTTTCCAACTATCAGAGTATCCATCACTTCTCAGTTGTATGTCTCCATATCATGGATACTGTGACAATGCTCTATAAATGGTATAATTATTCAATATATAAATCATAAATGCATAGTTAATCAATGTGCATTTATTCGATATGTATTCAAACATATTTGTGGGCAAGACTCTAGAAAAATGGTAATTAACTTAGAGCTGGTGAACCTCACCACGGACAGAAACTCTGTCCAGCATGCCATGATCCATGAGGAGGTGCTCATCCAATGCTGCAATAGCTGGGACTCCCAGCATCAGGAACGATGCAAGACTGCATCAGCTTTTCTGTATGTTCCATCTTTTACTCAGTGTATTAGTTTAAAAGATTTGAGTGTTGATGAGTTTCTTACTGCATGCCTAAAAGAATTCAGACTTCCTTGGTACAAAACAGTAGGAAACTACTGTGGTTTCATTCATAATACAAAGATAAGAAATCTTTCTTCCAATATGAAAAAAGCTTCTAAACACCATAAAGACAGCCAGAATAGTGTGGAGAGAGTGTCTTCCAAAGGACACCAGCTCAGGGACCCTCATCACAAGAAGGATATGGACCTGATAAAGAGGGTCCAGAGGAGAGCCACAAAAATGACCAGAGGGCTGGAGCACCTCTCTTAAGAAGACAGGCTGAGACAGCTACAGTTGCCTTGTAGCTGCCTTCCAGTACCTGAAGGGGGCCTACAGGAAGACTGGGAAGGGACTGTTTCCAAGGGCTTGTAGCACTAAGACAAGGGGCAATGTTTTTGAACTAGAGCAGGGTAGATTTATATTGGACATTAGGAAGAAGTTCTTTATTATGAGGATGGTGGAACACTGACATGGGTTGTCCAGGGAGGTGGTTGAAGGCCCCCAGGCTTGATGAGGCTCTGAGCAACCTCATCTACTTGGGGATGTCCCTGCTTATTGCAGGGGGTTGAACTAGATGATCTCTAGAGGTCACTTCCAACTCAGTACATGTTACAATTGTACGACTTTTAAAACAACCAGAAGAACTACTTTGAGAAACAGTCATTAAGGAATGGTGTTAGGCAAGGAATGGTGTCAGGCTTCAGGAGAGTGCTAGTCCTTCCCTTTACATCATAAAGGAATTCCTAATCCAAACTATATTGCTGACAAGTGATGTTGGTATCTCTGAATATGCTTTGTCATAGCAGTTCCACAAACTTGTGTTACAACTCCAGTGCTCCTGTCAGTTCTACTGCTGACCCCAATTTATACTACTGCAAATGTTAGCCAGTTGGACCTAATTCTTTTTCTAATTTATACCAACATAAAATATAGAAACCCTACTTGTTCAAGGTACATCAACACAAAAAAAGGAAATTAGAGAAGAACGAGCCCTGTTGTTGCAGGTACTCTGTTCACTGCAGGAAGTGGCTTCATGAAATATAAAAGGCAAAAAGTCTTCTGTGTAAGGCCCTGAATCAGAGGGGGCAGGCAGAGCTACAAAAAGGGAAAAGATCTGTTTGTAAGACAAAGAACTTACTGTACAGACAGAATTTTCTATTTTGGCAACTTGCCTATGATTTCTGCTTTATCTGTCCTCTGAGGTATAGAGACTTAAATGTCCTCTTGTGTTTAGAATTAGGCCTTCTGTATAATCAGAGACAAACAGGGATTGAACAATTTTTCCCTACTATACCAAGGATTTCCAAAGGAGATGCATCTATACCTACTTGAAAATCAGATACGGAAAGAAGGTGCACATAGATTGGATTCAAGAGAGGAAACAAAGTTAAATGCAGGTTGAAAACTCCTGGGTGTACATGTGATCCTGTCATCCCACCTAATTTGTTTTGGTTTGAAA
Organism: Ramphastos sulfuratus; assembly: GCA_013399055.1. Lineage (NCBI taxonomy): Eukaryota > Metazoa > Chordata > Aves > Piciformes > Ramphastidae > Ramphastos > Ramphastos sulfuratus. The sequence continues at coordinate 93,372 of WBNM01009373.1, read as the reverse complement.
GCAAGTGAGCTTTGACCACTTTCAGTAGCTGTTTAGCCTCTGATTTTGCATTTGGAGCCATCTAGTCACTGCAGATGTGAGACAATTTAATGACCTACCAATTACTGGCTGTACTTCTTAGCCATTCAGTTCTGTGACTATTTCTAACTAGTAGAGGGTCTGTCAGACTGATCAGATTAATCCACAGCAGTTTAAGCAAGCCCATTCAATTTTGTACAGTAGCAGAGGAAAAGAGTGCTCAGAAAGCCTCTTCAATAAGAAACTGACATGGGTATACCCAACTCAGAGGGTTCTTCCCATGCGGATGAAGTTCAACAGCTTAATTTATCTACTGACAGTGCTGGCTGCATCATCATTCTCTGTATAATGCTCTGTGCTTCTAAAGTAGAGAGAGAAAATCACAGCTTAAGCCTACACAATGTCATAACTAAGTAACTGGCTGCCAAGGAACAGAAATTGTTGCTCAACTATTTATTCCTCAGCTTTTTCTGACATCTGATTTGTTATTTAACACAGTTTAGACTGAAAAGCAAGAGAACAGAGGATTAACCAGTCCAAGGTCCCAATACCATATCTGGGCTAAACACAGAGCAAAATTTCTTACCACTATGTCCAAGTTCTTCTCTCAGTAATAGCTGAGCAATATCACTCAGGACAACTAATTGGTATGAAGGAAAGGAACATTTGTCACCCACGTTTTGATACATTTTTATATTTTTAGTAAGAGTCCAAAAAAAAAGACTAGATTGAATTCCATACCCTTGAGTAACTTTGCAGGAGCTGCTGTTGGGGTCATGCAGCTTTCAATTGCAAACTGTGTAAATTTGATATGGAAGCTGTTGTGACACAATGAATATGGAATAGTGTCATTGTTTGAATTAGGAATGCCTTAAGCTTTGAATCACAACAGCCTTTTTACTCTAATTTCAAATTCTGCCATGTGAAAGGTCATGAAACTGCAAGGTAGGAGAGAGTGTAAAGGAGAGCGACAGAGCTCCTTTTGTTTGGCTTTGTCCTAAATCAAGCTGACAAGTCAACCAGCCTTTAACTCTGATGTTTCTGAGTGAAGGCTTCCAAACTCAGAAGCAATTCCCTAAAATAGGTAGACAATATCTAGTGACCAGGACCTTAAGACTTAGACCTGTGACTTCACCATCATACCTAAGTTAGATATACATTCATTAGCTTTCAAAGTTAGGTGCTAATCTATTTCAGAACAAACCACAGGTCTTCCATTTATTGCAATGAAAAACAAAAAACAAAAACCCACCAAAAAAAAATAAACCAACAAAACAAAACAAAAAAACCCCCTCAAACAACCCAAACATTCAGTTTTAATAGTTTGATGGCTACTGTTACTTCAATTTTAATTCATTAATCCTCTAACACTCTTTGAGGAAGATAAATTCCTAGCTACCGATTATCTGTTGATGAAGAGATGCTCAAAACCTGATTTTAACAGAACCTAGACACTTAAATCTCCTTAAGACTAGGTGTATATTCATCAAAGTGACTTGTCTGTGTTGACTTGGAAGACTGGGATGGAAACAGCACCAAACTCTGCTTTTTCAAATCCAACGTCAACACGCTAACATTACAGCTTCTGCCAGTAAAAATTATTAATATTCGCCTTCATTACGAGTATCAGAGTTTCTGAATTTGTTAGTCAAACTCCATAGAGCAATTTAAGAGTAGAAGTGACCTTGCACAAAACCTGTGAAACTTAAATTTTCTGTAACTGTAGTTATAGTACTATCAGAGCTTGTAACTTTCTGAGGATTATTGCCTCATTTTTGTCTTGAAATTTGTTTAAAAGTTTCTTTTTGCTTATCAGATCGTTCATTAAAAACATGGGCAGTTCTTTTGGAAAGTCACTATTTTATGTTTGATAGGTATACCACAGGGGTTTGTAGCTTGTACTCAGGACTTTGTGTGAAGAAAGCTTGGGGTTTTGAGAATAAGGAAATCATGAAATATGCATTGGAGAAAAGAAGGTTTTTAAGCAGTGCAAAATTTATATGCAAAATCCCTTCTGAAAAAAGAAGAGTCTAAATTGGATACAAAATAATTCAGAGGAAACTGGGGGGGGGGGACAAAGAAGGCAAGGGGAGGAATATCTCAGGCCACAAAGTCCTTTCACAGGTGAAATACAGAGGTTCATAAATCAATTATAAAAATGTGCTACAGGATAGAACTTGGAATTCCAGTTTCTAGATTTGAATGAAGGCTTGTTTGTTTGATTGTCTTAAACACAAACATAAAAAAACCCCAAAAACTTACTTTAAAATGAGATGAGTAATGGTGAACATATTCACGTAACCTTTTTCTTCTTTTTTTTTCCTAAGTTTTTTTTTTTTTTTTTACATATGCAACATCTCTTAAAATGAAACTTTAAGTCAATAATTTAATAATAAATTAATACGTCTTTGTAGGAATTGTCACTGTTGGGTCAATATCTACTTTTTAAAAAATACTAAAATATTCATATTTGCATGATGAGACATAATGTTATATTTATGTACTGAAAACACCATTTAAATAACATTAAGAATAATTTCAGCGTACTCACTGAATGTGCATTTTATACCTTAGATAGAAGACCCCAGTACCAACAACATCCATTTCACTGCTGCTGTATGGCCATCAGCTAAAGTGCCACCCAGTGACAACTTTGAAGACTTGAAATCCTCTGATAAAATTCAGAAATAGATGGAGAAATGATCTTTGCATATTGACAGCACTCATTATGTTTGGTTGGTTGCTAAAACCTATTAAATAGAGTAAAAGTGATCCTTGAAAATTACAAGGCTCTTCCCCAAAACTGAAAAGGAAGGGAAGCTGGACATGGTATAGAAAAGACAGAAACTAAGTATAGTGTTATATGCAAGGCAGTAATCCTCAAGTTGCATAGAAGTAGAAGCCACTGCATCCTCTCGTGAATGCTGCTTTCAGTTCCTGTGGTGCTACAGCACAGCCTCTCATGCTGCCTCAAGAGTTGTTTCCGTGTGTCAGTAACCAAATGCTGCTGTAACATCAACCAATCAAAAAAGCAGCAGGATGAAATACCTTACAGCATAGCTCTGAGCATAAGATTGCTCCCCGCATTTCAAATAGTGTATTTGTGAAAGAGAAAAGACAATTTAAGATTTCTGCTATTTATTCTAAAAATCATGGATTTCATTGACAACCAGAAGATGAGCAAAGAACATACACAAAGAGTTCTCGCTTTAGGCTTCAGGCTGGCACTGTTTTATCAGAGTATCCGGCTTCTCTCCAGTGCCTGAATCTTGCAGCAGTGCTGTGGCAGGCTTACATGTGCACAAGCTGAGCAGAAGAGAGGAGCTAGCAGCACAGAGAAAGATGTTGTACCACTAACATACTAATGCTCTACAGGAGCAGCCTAGTTCTAGCACGACCCATGATGTAATCTACTCCTCTTCATGTACATGTAACACATGTTTTGTGAAGAGATGTGAGATTTCAGGCAGCAGGAGGTTTCTGTCCAGTCTATCTTATTTCTTTGTTCCACTCATGACAAGTAACATGTCTTCAGCACCCTCAGAGGACACTTAGGAAATCAGACATTAACAGCAAGATAGAAATTCTCCTGCCCACATTACAAATCTTGTTCCCACAGCCCCCAGGGTTTCTACTTGTGCTAGGGCTCTCAACAGCTCATTTGTTGGCAGCAACAGTTAGGCTTCTTTGAAAATGCCAGCTGTAGAAATGTAGATGCCTTAGGGAGCTTAGGCATGCAGGGAGCTTAGTGCCAGCTCTGAATATGTTACTGTTGCCTACCTGGTACATTTTAGTGGCTATTTGCTTGTTCGAGTGTCAAAATCACTTCTAAAAGCCTGGCCAGAGGCTCTTAGCATTCAGTATACAAACAAACAGTCACTACTGGGCTGATATTCACAGCAGGATTTTCATGTACGTGACGAATAAATAACTAACAATGATAGACTAATTTCTGTTCTGCATTTGATTCTCTAATATTGTTCTGCAGTACTACTTCCAGAAACAAAAAAATAGAGATTAATTGACTTTTTCCTAGCCCTATAGCAAAATTTCAGAAATACACATTTCATTCCTTGCTTACTTGAGTCATCATGTCATGTGAACAGAGTTAACATATCTGAAATGGGTTATTTGTCCATTTACATCTATGAAAGCAGCCACTTAGAGGAAGAATACAGAAACATCTCAACATGTATTACAAATCAACATGGGTTTTTTTCCCTTTTTTGATCTGCACTCATGCCAAATACTATCCCTTAGAACAGTTAGCAATGCAAAGCAAACAGAGACTGCTGATAATATCCTTAAACTGTTTCTTCCATTCTGCCTCTGTATCCTGAAAGAAGGCAGTCCTGGATGCAGCTGGAGACAGATAGTATTCAGCGTGCCCTCTTAGCAGCTATAGCTATGGAGATGGGGAAGTGAGATTCAGATATGTCTCCTCAGAAAGTAATGATGAATTAGTACAAAGTGAGGCAGCTCAGGATGCCTTGACCTACCTTTGAGTCAATCAAATAGAACAGTTATCATCACAAAGTTTGTCCTCTCTGCTGTACCCAGTACAAAGTGCCCAGCACCAACAACTTTAATTAGACTACTGACATTCAGCAACAGCAGCACTTGTGGACATGGAGCAGCAGACTACCTAGATGTCATGAGTATGAATGGAATATGGCTTCTGCATCCCAAAGCAGGAGATGCTGATAATCTTATTCTGAACTGCAGCTTCAAAGGTCAAAAATCTCTTTGGGGAAATACAGAAGGGAATATGGCTCATAACAAAGAATATCTGAAATGTACTTAAGAACTTTGAATTTAAATTGCCTTAATAAGGAGATGAGTTAAAAACAGAATGAAAAACAAAAGAATGTAAAAATTAACTTCCAAACATCTATTTAAGGGGAGAGAAGCCAAAACTTAAATGGTAGTGGCATTTCAGAAAGTCATTAAAGCTGATCCAAACAAAGAGAAAATGTGAGCAAATGTGGGGGGGAAGGGGGAGAAAACAATTTGAACAGTGCTGAGGTAATTAAAGGACAAAATAACAGACTTGTAAGAACAGTACATGGTTTGGAATAAAATGACACACTGCTGAAGGCAATGAAAACAGGGCACAGCCTTCTTATTATATTCATTTTTCCCTCTCACTGCAGAAGAAAAGAACATGGCAAAGAAAAGACACGACAAAGCAGCGGAAAGACAACTACTCACCAGTTACAGATTCTCCCTTTCTTTCCAAACAGAACTTTGATACTTTTTCAAAACTAAGATGTTCCTGGGTTTTTTTTCTTTTCTTTCTCCCCTTGCAACCTCACTAGATGTTATTGAAAACCAAACAAATTAAAAAAAAAAACCAAAAAACCAAACACCCCTCAAAAAAAGACCGTCACAGAGACATAGAATTACAGGAAAAGAAAAGCACTTAAATTAAACCATATATTAAAGTATCTTCCTACTCTGTGGATATCACTTCCCCCCCACCCCCAGCCAAGGAGCATCCAAGGACAAAGAAGAGTAACCTTTTTAATACTCTTGCCCACATTTGCTCTATCTGCTTCTTTTTTCTCCCTTCTCCACCACTTTCTAAACTGTTCTTTCTCTGGATCTCAACGTATTACTCAGTCACAGATTGCTGGAGCGCATCATGGTTTTGCACTATCACCTCAGCTAAATCCATTATTTCTGTAGTTCCTACACACTTGCAAAAGTCTTCCAGCTTTCCTCACTGTTCACCAGTCTCTTCTGCATGCTCATCCCCACAGTTCACAGCATTTCTTTTTGTTTCCCTTCCGACAAGTGCCAGTTACATGTGGCTGCTCTATGGAAGTCTGGTCACATACTTGTGCCAGATAGCAAAAGGCTCACACATGCCACCATGCAGAACTCCTTAGAAGTCAACAAACACCACAGACTGAGAAATAACGTTGATTAAAGGAAACAATCTGTTAATATCACCAAAGCAGCATGTCAAAACCAAGCCTATTAACTGTGATACAGTCCAGAAACGAGGTTAACATCTGAAATGAGGTTTAACTGATGAACAAAATAGTAGGACAACAAGCCATTATAATCATCTTGGGAGGATAGTCAGGAATTTTTTTGCCTGGCAATAACTCCAGAAGAACAGATGGGTGCAACAGAGCAAATATTTCCTGGGATTCTCTGAGACACTGTAGCACAATTAAGACTTCATGGTTGTATACCAAGGGACGTCCTTGAGAAAGAAAAGGATGAAGAGAAAGAGAGTATCTAAGTGTTCTAGAGAGATTTCTATTCTGTTTCCTATTATTTTGCAAAACAAGAATGAGGGAGTTTCTGATGACAGTACTGCCTGGCACCTGATAATGTGAGATTTAGTGTTCTTTTTCTGTCCTTTGTCCAATGTCTCTTTCTCTGGTCAGTTGACTTTTTTTATTTAGCTCACTCTTCTGCCTTCTGTTTAAAATATCTGCATAACCAGGTAAAAGTGCTTCTAGTACAATATGGCTATGATTGGTGACTACAATTGGAAACAACTAAATATTAGAAGATTTTTTTCTAGATCTTCAATTGGCCAGTAATGCTAGATGGTTTATCTGCTTATCCTTAAAAGTAAGATCAGCAAAAAATGTGNAGTGTTAGCTCTTAAACTGCTATAACTTCCTTGCAGATTCCTTCCATGGAATCTGGGAAGGCCTGCTAAACTGGAGTGCAAAAAGGACTTAACTGCAGCTGAGATCCTTTTCTGCCATACATCTGGATAGCAAATTTGGTATAAAAGAACCTAAATTTAGAATAATACTTCCAAAAATGTAGGCACCGTATTTTGCAGCTCAGTTCCTCGTTTGCTCATCTGGATTTAGGCATAAGTTCTAGATTTTCCCATTGAGTTCTTTCATTTTATATTTCTAAGGGGCATGTAAGAAACCAGAAAAATTAATATTCATGCTATAGCTAAAGCAAGAGCACTAAGGCTCAGGAAATTATTTTTACAAGCTCTCTTACATATATTGTTGCAACTATGCAACCTATTTCAGTGAAATAAAAATAGCATGAACAGGCTGTAAACAATCACTTTACCTGTCTTAAAAGCAGAAGTACTCCATGAACAGTAATAGTTATTTGTAGTTTTTTATTTCTCAAGTGTTACACAGGCTGCAGTGTCAGTTCAAAACAACTTTTTGCTATTTGACAGAGAGATCGCCTTTTATCCTGTGTTCACACAACATCACACAGTTGGGTGCTGCTCCATCACTCAGGCTCATAAATGCTACAATTATATAAATAAAAAGTAGTAACAGGATTATATGCCAAATATAAAACTGATTTTTTGAAAAAACTGGGGAACTTGTATCAAGTATTCCCAAAGCATTTATTTCCTGAGTCAGCCTCATTTTGAGGAACAGTGGCCTATAAAAGGCAACAAATACAATTTCCAATCCCTATCACTGGTTGTTAGGTTGCAAAGGGATTGAAAACAGTAAACATTTCCGTTCGCAGTACTACTGAACAGCAACAGTACAGGGAATTCAGACTTGAAAGAACCCTCTCACCTGTGAGAATTAAGCTGTCATTTAAAGGCATGATTCATGATGCAAGAGGGTTATAAGTACCAACAGCCCACTGCTGCAAAAGATGACTCAGATTAATTGGATTTCTCAAGAAGAAAGTAATCTTTTCTTAAACTGTTTCTGGGTTTTAGTTTATTGATGTCTCTTCATTAAGATTCCTACTATAGCTAACAAGTAGTTTTCAGCTTATAAAAATTAAACTCAGTATGGGAAGATATTGTGAGTGCTGTATCTCTGGGGAGACTATGCTTATGGTTCTAATAAACAGTACACTGCATTCATATTTAACAAGTTACTTTAACAAAAGTTACTTTGTAATGAATTTCATGTGAATAAATCTGTATGGCGCTCTGCTGGAACCTGACTTCTGCAGTAGTTAGTGATCCCTACAATAGAAGATGTGTGCTTTGCCATTTTCCTTACTAATTATTGTAATAGATTAAAAACTGTTGTGCTGATAATCACACAGCAGTTGTATATCATTCTATTTTGAGATATTTGAGTGTTATTAGTCTTTACCAGTTCAAACAGAGAACATTGTTCATGGCAGTAAATCAAGGAGTACAATGCAGAAATCGCTCCTTTTTTTGGCATGATTCTGTCTTCTAACCAGTATTTTAAGAGAATATAAAGAGCAAATAACAAACTCTGAATGGTTGGTAGATTCCTTGTTTGAAAACACCCTTAATAGAATAATTTTGGTATAAAATAAGTACTATAATCCAAAGGAATTAAAACTGTAATAGTGCAAGTACGGCACAAAATTATCTTCATTTGGAAAAAACTAAAATGCTGTGAAATGCATAGTTAAAAACTGAACAACATCTAGTTTTGACCCTGCACTCCTTTGGGTGTATAAGACTTTACAAAGGCACTTGGTATAAAGTCCATAAGAGATTCTGTATCTTCTGCAACCTAGTCATCAGGGGTGAATTATTTTTTTATATGAAGTGAGCAAAGACCAGCAACTGTCTAGCAAGCCTAGGCATCAGCTTTTACTGTGTTAAGAGTAGGACTCAAGCACACGTGCATCATTGAGACAATGGTAATCATGCTCTCAGCAGCCAGGTGGTAAACACAACTAGGTAATGCCATTGATTACCGCACGAATGTTCACCTTCATGTTTCACAAACCAAAGGAAAACTGGAGCAGAGCAAGAGAATTACCAGAAGTAAGAAAGGATTGAATATAAGGAAAGGTTGAAATGTTAGGGTTTGTTTTGGGTTTTTTTAGTATGGTTAACTGATCACAATAAACTTAAATCTAAATATTTGATATCTCACAAAAAAACATAAGACTTTCAACAGAAACTGTCCATGCTTCTGTTTCATGGCTGTGTTAGTATGACTTGCACACTAGTGCAGGTTTCTGCCAGAATTGCCAAAGTAGCAAGGACAGCAAAAGATAACTTCACAAAAGCCATCTACATTAGGATGGCAGTGTCAACCAGGAGTGGCTTACTGTTGACTATGGGGTAAAAAGAGGATAAAATACTGCAGTTATTGCCTGACCTTACAAATCTGTGGATTTTTTTTAAGATAACTAGTGGAAGACAAAAAACATGCTAAATTTCTTTTTAAAAGGAATTACTGTTGTACACATTTGACGGAACGAATGAGTGGGTTTCATCTCATTTCTAAACACTCTGGATTCCACAAAGCATAAAAAATATAGCTGTGCAAGAGATTTCAGAGTTCAAAAATAGAAGAAAGAATCTCTGTATAATGTTATCAATATCTGTGCTTTTGTTGTGTGTCTTTAAATGTAGCAATGAACTTTTATTACATTGCACTTTATTACCCTACGTAAATCTAAGGGTCTTGTATTTTTGAAGCTCATCATTACTAGAACATGAATAAATAAATAAAAGAAGAATAAATAAGAGAAAAAATACATTGGAGGGGAAGTAATGAATCTGGGTTTTATTCAACATTGAAAAGAGAAGGAAGGGAGGAGATGAATCTAGCAGCACCCAAACAAAGTATAAGAGAAAGTGAGACAGATTCTTCTTAGAGCTGCACAGCAAAAGGACAAGATGAAACAGTGGCTTCTTGCAAAAATATCCAACCTCTAATTGGACATAATGAAGCAGTATGTCAAAGTGAGAGTGGTTCAACACACTCTCACAGGAAGAGTTTACCCACAGAAATGAAATCACCTTTTTTTTTTTTTTTAATTTCAGAAGGACTAGAAAAGGCTCTGAAAAACTTGATACAGCTTTGAAATTACCCCTGCTTGGCCCACAGGGCTGACCTGTATATATCACTTCAAGATATGTCTTCCTTTTCTTCCCACTAAAAACTTTCTGTCAATATCCCCAAATAACCCCAAATAACACCATTCAGTATTTCAGTCTTTCCTGGGTTTGCTTGTTCACAAACAGGACCTCAAAATCAGAAAAAATGTTCACATCTGGTTCCTTAGCTCCACACATGCTAATAGTTACAATTTGCCACCACGGAACTGAGGAAACTCAATTCTACTACTGTATAATAGTGTAGAAAACTATTTTAGATAGAAACAAGTACCCTTAAGTACTGGGTTCTTTGAACAGTACTCTTTTCACTTCAGACCCTGTTAATCTACAGATAAGTGTGTGATAAGATCAACATTGTTCTCAAAAGTAGACAAACGCGAGGAAGCTTACACAGTGAAAATGTTTCAGTCACAAGATTTATGGATGCCATGGGAATAAGTTGATAACAATATGTTGTTTGTCTCAGTATGGCCCTGCAGCATCGGCAACCAAAGAAAAAGCATTATCACTGTCAACCCTCAAGTGATTTAGTTTAATGTATAATTTTATAAATATTGGTTAGTTTTTATGTTTGTTTATAAATACTAGCAGCACCCCTATGAAAATGGATACAAATCTTTTGAATAGCATTCTAGAAGCTTAGACATAGAGTCTTAGAGGGTCAACACTTTGCTGATTTGTATGAATTGACAATATTATTAAAGGCACTGGAATACATTTGTGCAGTTACTTTTTTAGTTAAATCAATACTATTGCACAGATGTAGATTGCTGGGTTTCATCAGGAAAAAACTCAGGGCATTCAACAGTGAATTTTATTCTGCTGCAGGATTCTCTACTGTCTTATCAAATTTTAAAGGAAGGATATAACTTAAAACACCACTTCTATTCAATCTTTCTAAAAACATACTTATTCAAAATGTCCCCAGGTTTCATAAGTAGATGCTGATGACAAAGTACCTGCATTTAATTATTCATGCTCAGCTCCTGTCTGCACAATCAACCTTTTTTCCTATTTAGGAAAGCCTTTTGGTTTGGGTTTTTTTTGTTTGTTTGTTTGTTTGTTTTTGGGTTTTTCGGTGTGTGATTTTTTTTTTAAGTTATTCTATCATGATCTGAAACAAGATTCAACTTTTTGACGAGCTGCCGCTGGAGTTACAACATTCACAGGTCTTAAATTCTTTCTATCTCTGTAAAGTTGCTGAGTTTATGTACATCTTATACCTTAATGCATTTTTCAAACATTTTTGCCTATATATTTCTTCTCATGAAGAAGACAATTTAAGGACACATAATGGGGTGTGGATAATCATCACACTGCAAATAAAACACATTCACCTCTTCCAATACTACAGTATCCTATGACTTGGTTTCTATAGAGACTGTTCTACGTACCTCATTTAGCTAACGTATATAATAATTTCTGTAGTGGTGCCATTTTGGGGAGAACTAAAAAACACATCTTCTGAAAAACCTTTGAGCATTATCCCTGTGGCCTTTCAACATCACTTTTGATCTTTCTACAGCTACTGCTTGTGTGGATACCACTGTCAAGATTGTGCAGCAACATTGCTATGAAAGCTCATACAGTTTCCAGCCTGGGTAAAGCTTTGCAAAAAGGAGACAGGTAAACTCTAAACTCTTCTCTTATGAAATCTTAACTAGCAATAACTCATACAGAAAAATAAAATAAAATCAAGGAGCACAAAACCCTCCATGGTATTATTTTTTGGTTTTGTGGCTCTTTTTCCTCCTCGATATGCCCGGAGGAAAGAAAGCATGAACTACAAAACCTGGTAGAAATACTTTTGAGACCAAATTCAATGTCTGGAAACAGACACAGTGAGCAGTGCTATTACATGAGCATAAGAAGGAGCAGAAATTACTCTCATCTGAACTGGAGGAAGCAGGTAGGTGGAATGGCCTGGATGATTAAGTTTACTGACTCTTTTTTCTCTTCTGTGACACTCTTTTTACACATGGTGACTTAAATGGGTGTATCAAACTCTGTTGACAGAGTTATCTGATACTATCAGAACCAATTTTTTCACTATTAGAACACTGATGAAAGTTTCACCCTTACACCTCACCTGTAAGTGCTACAGAGCACTGGAACAGGTTGCCCAGAGAAGTCCTCTAGAAAATTCCAAGGCCTTGTCTGTGTGCATTCCTGTATGACCTGCCCTAGATGATCCTGTTTTGGCAGGGTGTTTTGGCTTCTAAGGTCCCTTCTAACCCCTACCATTCTATGATTCTGTGATTCTATCTTCTCCTTCTCAAAGGCTATAGGAGACATTCTGCAGCTCATCAGATTTAGAGAATCACTTCAAACTAATACATATAGAAATTATGAAGCCAGATAATGAACACTTATATTTATGGGGAAAAAAAAACATGCATATATATGTGTGTGTCTGTGTGTGTATATATATATATATATATAT
>WBNM01009373.1:48141-81064 GCA_013399055.1 Ramphastos sulfuratus | reverse complement strand
GTGTAAGTATAAGCAAAAAAGAAATCCTCTTAATTTTTTAAGTGTTTTATCAATGATGTCCCAAAGCAACAAATTCTGTTTTAGATACTTAGCATTAGAGCAGACATTATCAAATGGGAAATAACCACTGTTGGGTGGAGAGGAGTTGTCTGCTAAACTTTACCCTCAAGATACATACTTAATTAGAGCCAGGCATCGTTCTCAGAAGTCAATGACTCAAAGAATTTTGCAAGCTATTCTGCAAAAAATCACTGCTTGTCCAGAGCCTAAATAAATTACTATGCATGGTGCCATGGATAAACCTAGGTAATATTATTTTCAGGTTTCTTTAAGCATATTAGGCCTTTTTAATTATTTGGGTGATTAAGAATTAATTTGTTTATATCAAAGCTACTCACAGTTCTGCATATCATACTGAAAGAATACAATCCCACAAAGCACTTAACATCTCCCACTGCTGTTAACAGAAATCAAAATTAAGGCTCCTGAGCCCTCTGAGGACTGGGCACAAACACTAGTATGATAGTTTTTTTCCCCACTTACCAAATAAATTCATTATAAACAAGATTCTCCTCTCCTCTTGAGAGAACAGTTTCCAATTTAAAATCTGATTACCATCTCGTCAATTTCAGCCAGTAACTTAGCCTTACAAAAACAGGAATGTTGTGGGGTTTGGTGGTTTGGGTTTTTTTGAGGGGGTGGGGAGGGGGGTTTTGGGTTTTATTGGTTTGGGGTTTTTCGTTCGGTTGTTGTTATGGAGAGATAATTAATTGCTGCGAGATAATGATTTTTCAAAAATTAATATTGTTTGTTAATATTCAATATTCAGGAATCTTGCCACCCCAGCCACTAAGTTAAATAATAATGAGTTCTTCGCATGGTCATGGAAACTTTATACAGGTAATAACATAGGATCTGGAAATAACTAGTCATAATATTACATTAATTGAACTGGAAGAGAAGGTTCCTGTGGTCAATATACGGCTTGCGGTCAATACACTAGGTGAACTCAAGGAGCTCCTTTCTGCTTATGGCAGAAGGCAATGGTGAATTACAAGAGGCTTGAAGTATTTACTCACAGAATATCTCCCCACTCACAGAGCTACCTACAGCTTCAGACACTACCCAAACGCTTTCAGAGAATTCTGTTACTGTCTTGCCATCCACTGAGACTTCTGATTCTTCCCAGGCTACTGGGGAAAGGAGGCAGACAATCTCTAACCTGGTCGTGGCTCTCTGGATGATCTGTGTTATCTCCAGGACTTCCTGTCTTGGCAGAAGACTTTCAGGTGCAGGCAGGATGTCTTGTGATGTGCAGTCTCAGAACAGATGTCATGCTGGCTATGCAGACTGATAGTGTGGAGGCATTTAGAGACTGTTCCTGGTAAACTCAAAGCAGGCAGTTTCCAGGCAGTCAAAGATACAATAAGGTAGTAGCACGCACGGATACAGTGGCAGAGAACACACTGTGTCACCTGCTCATCTCTTTTTATCAGTAAAGCCCAAGACTAATGGGCCTTTGGACACAGAATAGCCAATCAGAATGGCAGTTAGCCAAGCTCGACCATATTAAGTGACGCCATAGGCTTGCTTTACCCTTTTTAGGGCAGAACACAGGCAGGCTCAAGGCAGGCACAAGCTGAGTGTGTGTACCTTGTTTACCACAGCATGCAAAGCCAAAGTCCTTAGGCTCAGTGGTTCCAGGTCCTTTGTCCTCTTTCCTGTGGTTGCTTCTCCCCAAAGCAGAAGGAGAGAGAGCAGAAAAACATGTCTGGGCAAGCCAGGACATGTGTATGCCTATTTTGGCCTGCTTAGGCCTACCACGACAGTTGTCTTTGGTGTTTTGGGGATTTTTTGTTGTGGTGGGGATTTTTGTGGTTTTGGTTGGTTGGTTGGTTTTTGGTTTTGGTTTTGTGGTTTTATTTTTTGGGGGAGGTTGGGTTTTGTCTATTTGGGACTTTTCATTGTTGTTTGGGTTTTTTACAAGGAAAAGGATGAAGGAAACATATTAAACTGGGAATGAGAGTTTGTTGTTGTTTGTGACAGGTTTTTTAGTTTTTGTGTTTTCAGAGTGCAGTTTCTAGAGGGGAAACATTTTTACCTCTGCAAATAAGATATACACATATATACATACAAATATGCACACACTTAGACAAATAAACGTTGTCATGTGAATTCCTGCAATTTCTGTTCTCTTTTCCTTACTTTACCGTTCAAACTTAGTCTTCTCATCAGACTAAATGCTAGGCAATTAATTAAGTTCTGCTTATTGTACTACTACTGCTATTGAACTGCTACTACTAGGAAAAGAAACTGAATTCACTTGCATGTATATATTTTTTGCCCAATACTAGTTGTAGTTCATTGTCTGTCAAAGCTTAAAAAAATAATCTCTTCAAGTGTGTCATTATTCAAAGTCCTAATTTCAAAATGAGAGCAAGATAAACAGTGAATCTGCCTGGGGTGAGAGTTACTGCTACAGATTAAAGGAATTAGAAACCCATCTTCTCTCAAAAAGATTAATCAAGCAGGTATCTCTGTAGCACAGTGTTCAAGGAAGAGCATCAGGTTAACAGAAGTGGAGAAAAGCTTTTCTAGGGCAACGCAATAGCTGCTAAAGGTCATATTTTGCTGTGGGACTCCTGGACTTTCCCGCAAGCCTCTGGCACTGCTCCCTTTCCTGCAGCACCCAGCAAGAGCTTAAGCTTGAGCATTACCCTACCTTTTGCTTGTACAGAGAGAGGCAGCAGGAAAACTCAGCTGCCACAAACGGTAAAATCATGCTATCTCCAGCGCTGCTTTCAGGGTCGTCTTTTCCTTGAATGGAAGAGTTATTTTAGAAGTGATCTCTGGACATCTGCAGCCCAATCACCTGCTCAAAGCACAGCCAAGTGAGATCAGATTGCTCAGTTCAGAGCCTCACCCAGCCCAATTCTGAGTATCTGCAATGACAGAAAATCCATAGCCTTTCAGACAACCTGTGACAGGGTTTGGCCAATCTCATGATGAAAAAAGCCTTTCCTAGTCTCCAATTAATAGAATCACAGGACCACAGGATCACAGGATGTTAGGGGGTTGGAAGTGACCTCTGGAGTCCAACCCCCCTGCCAGAGCAGGACCATATAATGTGTTGCAGGTGGCACAGGAATGCATGTGAAGGAGTCTTGAAAGTGTCCAGAGAAGGAGACTCCACAACCTCCCTGCAGAGCCTGTTCCAGTGCTCCGTGATCCTTACAATAAAGAAGTTCTTCCTCATGTTGAGGTGAAACTTCCTGTGCTGTAGTTTACATCCATTGCCCCTTGTCCTATTAAAAGACACAAGTGAGAAGAGACTGCATCTTCCTTCCTGACACCCAGACCTCATATATTTATACACATTTGCTAGATCCCCTCCTCCAGAGGGAAATCTAATTCTCCTCTCCAGACTAAAAAGCCCCAGGTCCCTTGGCCTCTCCTTACAGGGCATGTGCTCCAGTGTCTTAATCATCCTTGTAGCCCTTTGCTACTGCTCATCCTGTTGCTGAGAAGAGCCTGCCTCTGTCTTCACTGTGCCCCTCCACCATTAGGCAGTTCCAGGCAAAAATATCTTTTTTTCTCACAGCCTCTCACATATGCCCTATAGGGGTTATGGTTTGTTAGTGGATGTTATTGGTTATTATTGAATGCCTTGTAACAAGTCAAAGCTACAGAGGTGTCTTCGTACAGCTCTGTCACAACTGCAAACTGCAAAACCTTCTCCTTAACAATGTACCTCAGGGTGAGAGGACAAAACAGAGAGATGAGCAAAACAAATTCTTTTCACAGTTTTTACACCATCATTGTATATGTAGATTCTGGGCCATAAACTATATTGCCTTTGTCATCATGCATGTCAGGATATTTTTAATAGTACATACTAAGTATTGTAATGTTATTACCCTTAATAAAATTTTATTTTCACATCTATTATCTAATTAACTGTAAAGAAACTAAACAATGTCAATTAAAGACAAAGGATAAAGTTTATTTAACTTGTAATGCCTGATTAGTGAAGCTTCAGGTTCTAATGATCAGTTACAAATTTGTGACTGATTCTCATTAGTGTCTGCTTGAGTGCTGTTGTGTATCTTGTACCTTTCTAAACCAGAGTAAAATAGTTTGGGTTTGTTGTGGGTTTTTTGCTCCTTTATATAATGAGAGGCAAAGTTACACGTTGTAATAGAAAAAGTTGTGGTTTACCGTTTTAATAATTAGAGAATTAATTTATAGTAGGTATTGAGCATGAATTGTAATTTAACAAATTGTGAATGGTGTGATGGTGGCTTGAACATTTAATCAAGCAATACATATGTAAGAGACAGCTTGTGAAAATGCCAGTGAAACAGAAGATACCTTATCGTGGTGCAGTGCATTAGATCATTTCTTCTCACAATCCCTGGCTTCAGCTTCCAGTGTGAAACATCAGCATTTCTTTTCATGAAGTGCTGCTGAATCAAAGCTCTTCCTTACCCTGGATCATGCCATGATTGCTCCTTCTTGTGGGAAGAGCCAGACTGATTCCTATTGACTTCATCTGCTGTCTCTTAACAGCTATTCACTGCAGAGGGAAGCCAACTGAAATGGAAGAGTCTGGTCATTGGGGAGCTGATTTGGAGTTTATTTGAGGATGAGGTTCCATACAGTCAGCTTAATGGCCATTTACTGAACTGTCATCTGTGCCTTCTGAATTGCAGTTCACTAACCTAGTGAAAAAGTGTGGGATGGCTACTAGAGCTGCTACAGGGAAAGGAGCAGGAATGAGTAGAAGAAGCTGGGTGAGAGCAATGAGGAAAAGAGGCACAGCAGCCAGCAGTTCCATAACACACAATGGCAGCCAACTTACTTTTAAAATAATAATAATATGTATAATAACGTATGGGTTGTATGAATGAGTGTAAGGAGTTGGGTCTGGGATAGGAAAAGATCCTTGCCTTGTCCTTAAAATCAGGCTTCTGCAGGCTAGTGGGACTTGACAAGCACTTTGGTTGATTTTTTAAAATTATTTACATTAATACATTATATGAGGATAAAATCACTTATGGAGGGGTTCTGAATTGGCTCCAGTTACTTCCTGTTTACATTACAGAGGGGACTGTTGGTAACTGCTTCTGATTCTAGTTCTCTTCATTATAAAAATATGAGCTTGCCCTGCTTAAATGCATGACATTAAAATAGCATTACAAAGCTCTATACTCTGTACTTTTGTGGAGATTTGTAAAGTAATTTGGAAAAAATTGGCCTGATGTGGGTTTTACTTGTCTGAATCGAAACATTAGAGCTGATCCTGATGATACAGATAGGTCAGGTGATGATTAACCTACCCAGAAACAAAAGAACGGCCTGAGAGGCAGTAGAAGAAGCATACCAGTAGCCAGTACCTGGGGAAAGCTTTGATGTGCCTGGGTTTTTATCATTCTTTTTTATCTGAATCAAATGAGACCCATGAAAATGCCCATTGAAATTGCAGGTGGTATGTTGCTGCACTGAAAAACAGCTAGAGCAGAGTGGGCATGACTGACTTAACTGTGTGAGCCATCTGGATAGAGTGGTAAATTGACACTAATGTCATACAGCCTTAAGAGCCTGTCCCCAAATCACAGTTTACATTGCATTGCAGTATCAAATATATTCTGAAATTGCCTGCAAACGTGATTCATTCCTCTCTTCTCCTAAAGCATTAAGATGTATTCAATACTGCTTGCAAGACTATGTGAGTCATCTTCAGCTTTAAGAGCTGTACTTCTTACTTTTCAGCTTTACTTCAAATTAGTTAAAAAACACAATGTTTTGTATTTTTTTCCCTCTGTATATCATCTATCCATCACACTCATATAATAAACTAGTTTCTCCATTATAGAATCAGGCAACCATTAAGGTTGGAAAAGACCTCTAGGATCATCAAGCCCAACCATCAACCCAATACCACCACGTCCACTAATCATGTCTCAAAGTGCAGTGTCTATAGAGTTTTTTAACACCTCCAGGGACAGTGACTCTGGCACTACCCTGGGCAGACTGTGACCACCCTTTCAGTGAAGAGTACATTATCACAATAGTGAAGTGCTTCATAATTTCTAACATATTTAACCTCAGACCAGACTTGCAAAGTAAAATATTGTCTCCATTCTTAAGTAAACTCCAAAGTGAGACTTGCATGTATATATAATTTTGGGGGAGTTTTTACTAGTTCGAAAATGTAGCAGATCTGCCTTTGGACCAAGGTTATTTGATCATCTACTTGATTTTTTTCTTTCTTTCAAAATAATTAGACAATGAATAAGAGAAAAACAGGAAAATAGGAAAAGACTATGAGGTGGCAGTAGCAGATTTAGCCGAGATTAGTGTTTTCTTTTGTCTACAGCTTACAAAATTAGGTACAATGTAAATCACAGGGAAAAAACTGAGAAGTAAAGGTCAAGAAATCCTTTAATATAACACTTTAGAATCTCACAGATTGCCAAAACAATTCTCCATCACATTGTCAACTAAAGGTTCACAAATAGAAAATAATTTTTTATTGCAGAAAAGCTGGTAACTTAACTATGTGTTATAACTGACCTCTTGGAACAACTTTCAGCATACACTATTGCTTTTTTTTAAACAGCAGTTTTCTAGTTACACTGGAATTTTTGAACAGTGTATTGTGTCTGGCCTGCGACTGATGGATTTATGAGGGTGCATTGCTGAAAAAAACACATGCGAATACTGACTGCTTAAAGGCATTATGACACTTTACATGGGATTTCAGTAAATTGAAATATCCTTGCAGTTATCTCTTCAGTGTTGTACGTACTCATAAGTATTTCAAAATTAATATCAGAACAAAATGGAGTTGGAAATGTGTGATCCATAAATGAATAGGATTATATATTTTATCACAAACATTGGACTTTTGTGGATAAGTGTGAGGCAAATTATCCTCATCTCAGTCCTTTCAAGGCTGATATGTAGTTCTAGTGGTGAAGACCTTGATTGGACACAGTTATTACTAACCCTTTCACCACAAGAACAGATCTATTATGGTTACAGCTCTGAGATCAACAAGAAAGACCACACCAGACACTTAAAGACATGTATTTTAATATTTTTTTTCTACATCATTTTCTACATCATCTACATTATTTTGTTTTTCCTGAGCCATTTTGAGAGTGAATGTCAGCTCTGAATGCAAGTGTCTGCTGTTGGAAAATGGCTGCAGCTGATTAAGTAACTCTGGAACCTAACATACCTCTGGTGCAATTCTAAGAATTTTCTTGATTTGGTCAAATAATAAATAGGATTTATGCTATATACTATGTAACTGTGATATTATGAAATAATTTTACTTATTTTTGCCCTTATGCATGACAGAAAATGAAGTAAAAATAAATAAAAAACCCATGATGCTTTCACTTTAGTCATGAGAGAAAACAGTTAATTTCCTTAAAGCTGAGTAACACAAAACAATTCAAGTATTTTGGGTTAGGATCTAAAAGGCAGTATGTTGTACAGATGAGGTTGTCTGTATTGGCTGAGACATTTTTGGAAGCAGGAGTGTCAAAGTATATGTTTCTCTCAGTTTCCCAGCACATTTAAATAAACTGATTCTTTGTATCAGCTGGAGAGTGAAGCAATTGAACTCTTGAAATACTTAGGACAGAGTTAAGGAGGTGAGTAATCGCCAATGGGGATTCGCTATGAACCAAATGTGTCAAAGCAGTCTGCTGTCCTGCTGTGACAGGCTTCCAGGCTTTATGGATGAAAAGATGACAAGATATATCTTGAATACAATAAAGATTTTTGACACTCTTTCAAATGACATTCATATGGAGAAGTATGTGAAAGCTTTAAAAGGTGGATCCAAACCATTCCAAGAACTGTACCATGTAAAATCTACTGTTTGAGATCCTAAAGAGATCAGCTACCATTTTGAAACTAGTCATATAGTTAGTGCAAGAAAGAAACACTTTATTGATGATACCTGTGGGCTACACATGATTTACAAAACATGTACTAAATTCAATGTTTTTCTAACAAATTGAAAAGATGGCCTGTGTTGAGTTATCATGTTATTCCATAGGATTATGGACAATAATCCTAGTCCAGAATAGGTAGTTAAAGAAACACATAAACAACTCTCCAGGACTTCACAACTCTCCAGGACTTCTGTAGAAAATTATTTCTAGATCTTTTGGATGCTATCTGTGAATTAGATGCATCAGGGGGAAAAAAAAGGGCATAAAAAGTGGACAGTTTCCTCAGTATCTAGACTGTATGGCCTAGAAGCCTGGTCTACGAAGGACATAATGCAAAGCAATACTTCTATTAGTAAGGCAAAAGGAAAATAGTATTTCAGGAGAGATGTAGATTTCTTGCAGTGGTGAGCAATGACAATAATCAAGAGATCTTGAAAATGTGATCCATGAGAGAAAACAAAATTAATTTCTCCTGTTTAGCATCAAGAATGGAAGAGGATAGGAAATAAGGCAATAGATTTCAATCATGTAAAGACAAACAAAAAAGATTACTGCCAAGAGAAAGAATAATCTCTTGTTCATGACCATGATGAATAGGACAAAAACTAATGGGTGCATACTGCAGCAAGAAAGATTTAGGCTAGATATGAAGGAAAATATTGTAATAAGAAGTAGAGTGAAGCTCTAGGATGGATTGCCTGGCATTTCCAGTGCTGGATGTCTTTATGAACAGGTTAGCAAAACATCTATCAGGAGTGACACCAGATATAGTTAATATGGCCTTGGACAGAGGGCTGGACTGGGTGAAATATTGAAATTCTCAAACTTCTCATTCTGTGCTGTGATTACTTTATTGCAGTTCATTATCTGACATGCTGCTTATTTAAAATAGTACTGCCTTTGATTTTTTTTTATGTTAGCCTTAACAGCATGGTGCATAGTTAGTGACTGCCTGCTGTGTATTTTTTATTTTCATCAATTCTCCGTAAAAAAAAAAATTCTGTATTTGATATTTTAGAAACTTGAGTTCAAACTCTTAAGAACAAATTAATTACTTGAGAATTGTTTTTCTGTGTCTTTATTTTAAAACTGTTTTTACATAATCTGAATGAGTAGATCAGATTTTTTGTATATTTTTCTTCATTTTATGTCGTTTTTTTTTCACATTTCCTTAAAATTCCTCTATTTTAATTTTACTAAAAAGTATGACATTTGCAAATTTTTCTCACTCTAGATTTTCTGTAACCCATTATTGGTTATATTCACAAACATGTTATTATGCTTCTAAATTGGAGAAATCAATTAATAATTTTTTATTCTCGGTGACTTTACAAGCCCTTCCCATGCCTTCCTAGTTTCTTTAGTAAAGTTGCCCTTTTTTATGAAAAAATATCCTTTCAAAGGAAAAAAGAAGTCAATATTTCCATTATTCTCTCTATTATCAGTAAATTTACAGTCCACTTGAAATAGCCACATTATGAATTCCTGACTCCTGTTGGTGCTCAAGTGAATGAGAATATGTCAGCTTTATCAGGAGTAAATTGTCAACCTTCATCTTAGACTTATGCGCATTCTATTACTTACAGATACTTTATTGTATGGATATTCTAGTGCCTCTCTAGTGCTATTTTTTCACCAGAGATTTTCTGAAGTACCAATTATTTGGGGTCTTTTTTCCTTCCTTTTTCTTCTTTTTTCTTCTTCTTCCTTTTCCTTCATTTTTTTCCCTCTTGTTTTTCCTTTTTCTTTCAGTAAAAAAAATGTTTTTGGCTTGTTTTCTTGTACTTTAGCCTTTCCTCCAGAGTGTAGTCCCATTGCTGCAAGAATAAAATCCCAATTTAATTTTGTTATGCGTTATGCTCAGGAAACAGCTGAAATCCATGGATATTAAAAAAAAAAAACAAAAACAAACCCAACAACTCTGTTTTTTAAGGACCAGAACCGTGTATGATGATTTAGTGTTTTTGCAATGTGAAAAAGTCATGATAAATCAATACTTATCTCATCAAATGTGTTTCTTGTTTCATCTAATTTCTTCTAATTTAATCTCAAGTTCTGTATCAGCCTGTCAGTGCTCAAGAGAAGTTTGAAAGGAAAATTGTCATTTTTTTTCTGGAATTTCCTTAAAAATGAAAAATGGAAACTGGATTTTATCAATTAGGTGTGCATCTTGTAATTCTAATTTTATTTCATTGTTTCTGATAAAACTAAGTCTATGACATGGTATTATTTCATTCATCTTCAGATGAATGAGGACTGTGTTGGACGTCATAAAGGGCAAAAGATGTTCTATGTAATATTTATCTTCTGTATCATTACAGCACAAAAATTCTTGCAAATGCAAACAAAATCAGCTCTGTTATGACTTCTAAGTTTAAAATAATCAGACAACTAAATTGTTATGCATTGTCAAATATAAAATCAAATTATCACACAGCCCTTCAAGTTAAGGATGAAAAGTTCTAATGAGTGACATCTTCGGCTCAACTTCTTGCTCATAGATTTAGTGCTAATTTTAACACCACCTCGGATAAATATTACTGAAAAACAGAAAGCTATTATAAGAAATCTGAAATATGTCTGAGCCTGGGATCAACCAGTCTATTTTGATATACAATACTGTACATCTTTTATGTTATCTTCCTCCACCAGTCTCGTTAATTAGGCAATTATCACTGTCCAAGTACTCTGCTCCTGAGTGACTTACGGCCAATTTTTTATTAAATTTGCATACAAATGTCACATTGTATGGTTCTTTTGCACAACTTGGTGACAGAATTCATTCCCAGATAAGTAGCTAAGTCGGTCTTCAATGACATAATTCATCTGCTAGGTGTTCAGGTGGGAAAAAGTTGAAAGTTTAATTGCAATTCAAAAAGAACGATAATTAGCAAAATTAAATTGGGAAAATGGGATGTAAGCATAGGGAGAAGAGAAGTATGACTTGAGTTAGCCAATGTCATTATCAGACTATAATTTCCTTGACCAATATTTCAGAATCCCTCTACATAGCATTTGCATTAACAAAATCCATCTATAGTTTGTTGTCTCTTGGTGGGAATAGATTTGATGGGAAAAGGATACGCTGGAACTGGAATTCCACCAGGCAAATGTGGAAGGATACACTGAAATTTTCAGGGCTTTGAAAATATGTCTTTAAATGAAGTTTGCTTTGTTTTCCTTCTTGAAAGAATTGTTCTCTCCCATCTCACTCCACTTCCCTCCTCAGTTAAATCACTATGGCCAGAGATTATTGATTCATAATTTATCTTTGTGCAAAAGATTTTCAGACCCTCAGCAGTTAACAGAAATGGAACCAGAAAGACTGGCAAGGAGTGTTAAGTGATATGGACGTAAAAATAATAATTTCAGGAACATCCTGGTTTAATAGCATTCAAACCTGTTAAAGATTCTTTTAACTTGAGTGAATTTTGACTCTGATGAAGACAGCTGAACATTTCTCAACCTACCTGTACTTCTGGTGAACATTTCTAATAGTGATAAATTCTGTTTCTCATTAATCAGAACCCTATAAAATTATGCAATTTACCTCATTAGCCTTTGTTTGCATCACAATCAGGACTAGTACATATTTCAACCCCTTCAGTGCACTCAGCTGACCCAACCAATTGTTTTCACACTGTCAGTGACAAAAATCGCAAGTGGCAAGTCTTCCCAGTGGTCGAATCCTCTCTCACATTGCCAATGACAGAGAACTTCTGCTTCACATGTCCAAATTTTTCCCTCAAAGACATCATACATAATGTCTGCACAATTCTACGAATTGCAGCGATTATTGTTTTGTTTATTATGTTTTTATATTACTACCTTCTTTGTCATAATGGGGATGGTGGTGTGTGTTTATTTATTTAACTTCAAGTGAAAAAGATTTAACACAACTTTTTATTGAGATTTTTTTTCCCACCATTTAATTTACCCATTTAAAATTTATTAGCTAATTATGTGTGTATGACAGTATTTGAGACGTAAGGATCTCTTCATTTTCTTGATAGCAATTAATTAGTTTTCACTTGAGTGTTTTTCTAGCTGTGATATTATAAGATGTTCAAAATAATTATTGATAGATTTGGTTAAGTATATTTCACTAATTAGGATACTGTGGGAATTTGTAATTGATTTAATTGAAGTTGAATGAGGTAGTAGATTTATGGGCACCATATAAGAAACAACACATGAGATTGCAGAAGGCTGGGAGATATTTGGAATCATAACTGTCTGAGAATTTATGTTTTAAGGTTTTTTCTGAATATGACACTCAAATTTTACAAAGCATTGCTTGAAATACTTTTTACTGGATCTAATGCTATAAAGGAAAAGAGGGTTAGATAACTTTTTGCAGCCTGAGATGCTGGGAACTCCAAGTTATGTGGTATCAAATGGGCCCCCACCAGGGCACAGCATGCTGTTAAGGTCTGGTCCACGTAGATACTGCCTCATTTGGGTCATTTGAACTCTTACAGGAATTTCTTAAAGGAGAGCAATTCTGTTACTTACAAAAAGGATGTCTTGCTGCACTTCTAGATCAAGGCGAGGACACACAGGTGATGTATTTTATCTGAGTGAGAGCTTCTCACATACTCCTCTGTTACAGTTAGCTGTCTGCATTCATCCTGCAGCCACAGGAGTGGCAATAGTGTACTGCAGAGCTACCTGATTATAAATCAAACAATGTAACAAATATTCTGGATATAATTATCTTATGATACAAATTGGGCTTGCAGCTGAGATAGGGACACCATCATTTGAATCGCATAGATAAAAGCTGGTCTCATGTTTAACATGGATTAACATCCACAAAAACTAAAGGAGCAACCCCTGCCTACAATTTCAAGTGAAGACTGATTATTTGAATATACATGTTTCTAATCTTGAGTGAAATGAGCAGAAATAAGTGTAGCACACTGAATCTGAAGAATTACCATGAAGCATATAACTGAATTCCCACCCCACTAAAGGTGAAAATCTTAAGTGATGCAAAGTCAGGGAAAGGAATAGAAAGTGTTTAAAACTAAATTAACGTGTACCCAAAGGTTATGCACATCACGTAGCAATAAATACAGAAAGAATTTTAAAAGTTCAGTATGGATGTACAGGAAAATCTAAAAATAATTGAAGAGGGAAAATAACATATTCAAAGATATAAAATATCTGGCAAAAACTTAGAAGAACTTAGAATGAACCTTGGATGAGAAAAGTAATATGGAAAATAATGGAAGGAAGAATCTCTACTTAATATGAGATGTGGTCATGGCAACTATGAAATCAACTCCTTTGCTGCAGCTCAAAAGAAAACAGGTATAGATTATTTTTAGAAGTCTATCACTAAAATAATGATGAATTAAAGCTGCTTTGAGGACACTTTTATCTGTTTTCCATTATGAAAGCATAGAAACATTAGGATGTTACTTCAACTCCTAACATTTTCTTGTTCCCTTCTCTCCTCCGTAGTATTTTTTATTAGGACTGAATGGAATTGTTATTTTTTTAAAATATTTTTTCATTTCAAGTCTGAGGATGAGGCAACAGAAAATTGTGGTCAGGTACTATAAAAGTAGAAAGAAGGAGACTCTTTCATACAACAGCCTAAACCTTTCTGATTTTAATTCAATGATGGTTTAATGCAAACAAAAATGTTGGAATGGGCACTAAGGGTGAAATCTGTGCTCAAAACAGGACTGACTTTGCATTCAGATTGGGTTGCTCAGAACCTTCTCAAATTTCAGATGTGATAAAGGGTAGTTTGGCAACTTTCCCAGGCAACCTATTCCAATGTTTCATCACCCTTGTGGTTAAGAAGTTTTCCTTATAACTACTTGAACTTTACCTTGCTGCAACGTCCACAACCACCTTCTCTTTCACAGTGTTCAAGAATCTAACTGTGTCCTTTCCTTAACCATAAGTTAAGTAGCTGAAGACAGCATTAGATTATCCCTTAGTCTACTCTTTTTCAAGTTGAACAAAGTCAACTTCCTTGGGCTCCTCTCATACATATTCTCTAATCCTCCTGGTATTCCTCTGTTGAAAGAATTCTTTTTGTATAGGGAAATGCAAAACTGGGCACATATAGGAATAATAATTTCCTTTGACCAAATAGTTGTATGTTGCTAATACAGCCCACTATGCAGTCACCCTTCACTGCTTCAAGGGTCCATTGCTGACCCCTGTTCCACCCTTTCTCTTTAAACCTAAACCTAATTTAAAGTCGTATTTACTAGATTAGCAAGATATGCTCTCTTTCTGCTTTGTTACTGTTGTGGTCGGCTTAAAGAGGCCAAAATAGGCTTATACATGTCCTGGCTTGCCCAGGCATGTTTTTCTGCTCTCCCTCCTCCCTGCTTCTCCTCGTGGGGAGAAGCAACCATGGGAAAAAGGACAAAGAACCTGGAGCCACTGAATCTAAGAGCTCTGGCTTGCCCAGACTTGTTCTGCTCCTGTTTGAACCATGTGGTAAACAAGGTACACATGGTTGCCTTGTGTAAGGCCTGTGTTCTGCCCAAATTTGGGTAAAGCAAGCCTATGGCTTCGAGTAATATGGTCAGGCTTGGCAAAGTGCCATCCTGATTGGCCCTGCTGTCCCATAGGTAACTCATTCTAAACCAAGACTCCAGGGTCCTTCTCAGTGGAGCTGGTGTCCAGCAGGTCAACCCCTACTCTGTACTGGTGCATAGTGTTATTCCTCCCTGGGAGCAGGACTTTACACTTATCCTTGCTGGATGTTACTAAGTTTGTCTTTGTCCAGCTGTCCAGTCTGTTCAGGTCCCCCTCCATGGCTGCACAGTCTTCTGGTGTGTCAACCACTCCTCCCAGTTTTTATCAGAAGCACATTTGCTGAGGCACAGTCCATCTCTTCGTCTGCATTATTAATGAATGTGTTGATCAAGACTGGATCCAGCACTGACCCCTGGGGAACACCACTAGCTACAGGTCTCCAACTGGACTCTGCTCTGTTGATCACATCCCTTTGGGCTCTGTTTAACCAGTTCTCAATCCATCTCACCATCTGCTCTTCTAAGCCATACTTCCTGAACTTTCCCAGGAGATGTTATGGGAGACAGTGTCAAAAACCCTACTGACATCAGGGAAGACAATTGTGCTGGTTTGAGCTAATTGGAATATTTTAATAGAGAAAATTATATTACGGGCTGTGAAAGGAAAACAATGGTGATGTCTACTTCACTCATAGGCTTGCTGAGATGTTTAGGAATAAGAACTAAAAACAAAGATAAGCCACTTGGGCTTGCAGCAGGCTCTGGGGCACAGCGTCTGGGACTGTCTAGCAGGTTCTGGCTTCTCCTCTCTGCTGGTTAATTTCAGTAACCACTTTTTCTTCTTATCCCCCCTGTCCGATCCTCAAAAAAATTCACCTTGCGCGTAAGGCAAACCTTGGGGTAAGGTGGAAGGGAGAAGGTGGAAGGGTGGTTGGGATCCCCTTCTGGGGTCTCTGATTTCTGGGAGGGGTGTTGTGTTTCTGTATTACCTTTACCTTGTACATTTCTGTAAATATTCCTATATATAGTGTATATATCTGCTGGTATATTGTGCTAAGCTCTAAATATAGCTTCATCTCTTAACTTCCAGCCGGCTGAGCCTAATCTGGGTCATTTTACAAAGTGTGGGGGGGCAGGGAACTCCCAAACCATCACAACAACTGTCCCTGCATCTATCCATTCAGTCACACCATCATAGAAGGATAACACATTAGTCAAACTTGACTTCCCCTTGGTAAATCTGTGTTGGATCCTCCTGCTAAGCTTATTTTTGTCCATGTGTTTAGAGATGCACTGCATCACCATGCTCATTTCACTGAAAGCCTTTTGTGCCGTCTGCTAGATGCTAAAGCCCTGTTTACACATTCAATTTTTTCTTGAGTTTATCTGTGCATTCCTTCTTGTCCTGTGCTCCCAACAAGTTTATAAGCAGATGTGAATGCTGGAACTTCCAAAAACTTGGTAATACTCATACCCAGTTCCATGCTAAAATGAACGTAGAAAACCTTTTTGTCTTTTTAAAATATTCATTACTTTTCACCGTTTTCATTGTCAGTTGAAGGTAACTGCCAATTTTGACACCTTTTAAGTTTGCCATTTTTTTTCCTACGTAACTTCTCACACCAGAATTTTTCACTATATCTCATACTAGATGTGACAGCAGTATTTTCACACTTGCTGCTTGTATACAAAAGTTGCCTCTTTGAAAGTATTAGATATGTCATTACATCATCATAAAACTCAGGAGTTTTACTAAAATAAATTTACACTAGTATAACAAAAGTTAAATTTCACCTCTGGAGTCTCTACTGTTCATTGTGGTTTCTACTGCTTTGACATAGAATCATAGAATCATAGAACCATAGAAAGGTAAGGTTGGAAGGAGACCTCAAGGATCATCTAGTTCCAACCCCCTGCCATAGGCAGGGACACCTCCCACTAGCACAGGTTACTCAAGGCCTCGTCCAGCCTGGCCTTGACATGAGGAAAATTAATGTTGAAATTACTGTTAATGTACTGTTTTCTGAAAATTTAGTTTCTTAGTTTTGCTGGTTGGGTCACTGTGTTCTGAATCCATTTCTATACCAGTTTTTCAAATTTTTCTCCTTTTGATTTCTCCACTTCTCCAGGAAGGTTTATTCTTTGCCTTTTTGACAGCCAGGTTTAAGGAATCAGTGTGACATAGTTATTTGTTGTTTTTATCTCTCCCATGGTGCATGCTGTTCTTTCTGCAGTTCAGGCTTTCAAATTAATCCTTAACTTCTGTATTTTCACATGCTGCTGTAAGGCAAGAGGAGGAGGGAACATATAGTCCATGGATTCTAGCCCATTCCAATGACAAATTACTCTTTCTACAAAGAACTTCATCCTAATATCCAGCCTAAAACTCTCGTGGTGCAGCTTGAGACTATGTCCTCTCATCCTGTCACAGGTTGCCTGGGAGAAGAGACCAACCTTCACTTTTCCTCTTAGTATGGGTCTTCCACAGTTCATTTTTTAAGGCTAGATTTGAGTATGCAACACACAAAAATTTCTGTATTTCAGAAGAGCAATAGGATAAATCTTTTACTTGAGAAGCAAAAACTTCTCCATTCAATCCATAAATTAAAAAGATAATTTGTATACCTAACCCTGGTCCAAGTATTTTTCCAAGGGACATGCCTTTGAATACCAAGGAACTGGTAAAGTGTACCCCTGGTTAAAAGATGGGGGAGGTGTGTCTAAGCTGTTGTTACTATTGGTGGAAAAGCATTGGTACACAAACTTTCATTAACACTAGAAAATATTAAAGGGTTCTGTCATCATGGTGACTAAACAAAATTTCAATATTCCAGCCCTGCACATACCCTCTCTGAGTGGAAGATTAATTGTTTTAGTGGACAAATAATAAAGAGAGGACTTACATAGAGCGGAGTGGTACCAGCAAGTGCCTACATCTTACACTTATTTGCACTCAGCTTATTTCTTTTAGTTCCAGAATCCTTTTGCAAGACAGTATTCAAGTTAATAAGCATAAAGTCATCTTAGAATGTCTCTTCTCACATTTTCTTCTTAAAAAGGCGGGCATATTCCTCTGTCCTCATGTTGATGTACAAGCGCATATTCACTAACTTTGGTGAAGGAAATAAAAATGCTGCAGTAAGCAAGGTGTCCCACTCCCCAGCCACAAAATAACAACACCTTTTTTGTTTGTTTGTTTGTTTTTTAATTGTGGGCCTAAGATATGCACTCCAATAAAAAATGCCCCTCAAGCCTTTCTTGGAGACAATAAAAAACACAAGCCAGGCTGAGAATACAAAATAAGCCTGAAAGCTGCCAAATTAGCAGAATCCAGGGGTGAGGTTTTATTGTTTTGTTTATTAATATGAGATAGGATGATCAGGGAGAAAAATATCATTGTAAAATTAGAACAAAAATAGCACCTTTAAGAGCTTTCCCTTTTTTCTCTCATTGTTTTCTTCATTGAGTTTAATTAAACTCTCCATAGCCTGATGAGCAAACTTCCAATTAAACTCTTGTAATAAAAGAGTAAACATATAAAATAACTACCTTCATGGGTAAGCACATTTGAAATTAAGGTATTCTAGTAAATGTTAGTGCTGTGACACTGTGAACTGACATATGTTTTTTAAAGCTGTGAGTTTAAAACTAGTATAATAAGAATTAAACTATTACTCTACTGGAAACAAAAATAGAAATCAATAAGACTGTATTTTCCTGTTT
This sequence comes from Ramphastos sulfuratus, assembly GCA_013399055.1. Lineage (NCBI taxonomy): Eukaryota > Metazoa > Chordata > Aves > Piciformes > Ramphastidae > Ramphastos > Ramphastos sulfuratus. Next base: position 62,859 of record WBNM01009373.1, on the reverse strand, counting down.
TCTATTAAAAAACAAAACAAAGCAAACAAAAAAAAACCCACAAACAAAAAACCACAGAGTGATTTATTGTTTCTAACAAGGTCAGAGAGCTATAGATTCAACAGCCCACACCCAGCTACTAGAAACCATGAGGTATTCTATAGGGATAGCACTTTGCCTCAGCATGCTGTGGCCATTCACTGCTGTTACTAGATGTCTACATCCATGGTATTCTGCTTCTGGGAAAAACGAGTGCTTCTTTTTAAGTAAGAAAATAAGAAAATATTTTGCAATACAGCCAAAGTTACTATCTGCTATTGATGCCAGGAGTCATGACGCTTTGGAGAAGAAATTTTGAGAAATCTCTTTCAGATGGTAGATAAGCACAGAAGCTCAACTGGCTTCATGAACTGATAAGAAAAAGGAATTTCAGGCTGTTATTTGTAGTGCACGTATTGTTGTTTTAAGAAAATACAACATGACTCCAGACAGTAAGTGTGCTGTTGCACGTACATCTATAAAATCATCTTCCTGAACAAACATAATCCCCCTGGGAGATGGGAACCATTTCAGCAGTTTCTATAGGTAGAGGAGATTTTGTCCGCAGTGTTGTTTTCATCCACAGTTACCTCATCCTGGTCAGGCCCTTAGAACAGTATTGTGGGAGGAACAGATGTCCTCCAAGCTTCACATTCACACATGCCTGTTGATCACAGGTATGGTCTTTGTTATCTTTCTGCTTTTCTTTCAGTTTTATTCTGTGTAATATATATTTTTATGAGATATTAAAATACCATATAATTATATGATTTTAAGTAATACCATAATAACCTGAACAATGACCTACCTTTCCCAAGTCCACTTTACTTTTATTTCTAACGGTGAGCTCATCCTTACCAGAAACTGCTAAATATAGATACTATAAAATAACTAGTAAAGTTAAATATTAAAGGTTATCAACTTTCAAATAATATTTCATGACAGCAATTAACTAAGAATTTATGTTAGGCTTAAAATATGAAATGCCTGAATATTTGCATTTAAAAAAAATGTTTGTATCCTGACTGACTTCATAATACGTATTTTTCTATGACTAAATGGAAATATAAACAGCAGTTTTTTATGGCATGTTATCACTGGAGAAGACCAATCCTTTTATTATGATACTGTTGATGTGCATTGACTATAGAAGTACAGCTTACTGAAAATATTCGAACTAAAAAGCCAACTAATAAAGCTAGTGCCTTTTTTTTAGAAATAAATCTCATAGTGCCAAGGGGAAGCAGTAAATATATACCAGTTCTACTATATGCAGTCATGGCTTTGTTACTTGCTCTAAACATGTCACATACGAAATTAGTCACAGGTTTAAAGACAAAAAATAAGTCTGCTTTATTGTGCTGATTCATATGGAGTTCTGCAATGCCACATTTTTTTCATTTATAGATTATTATTGATATTTGCTGTATTTCTGTTTCTCAACAACTCACCTGCAGAGCAAGCCTGGAAAACTACGTCTGATACAAACTGTGCTGGTTAGTAGCAAGCCACCCATTTGATTTGGTTGGGAATTAATTGGCTGAGGCAGTGTAATGGAGGGGTAATTAATTGATGCGAGATGATTTTTAAAGATAAATATTGTTTAATAATATTCAATATTCAGAACTCTTGCCACCCCAACCACTAATTTTAATAATAATGGGTTCTTTGCATGGTCATGGAAACTTTATACAGGTAATAACGTAGGATCTAGAAATAACTAGTCATAATATTACATTAATTGAACTGGAAGAGAGGGTTCCTGCGGTCAATGTACTGCTTGCGGTCAATACACTGCTTGCCCACTCAATGGACTCAAGGAGCTCCTTTCTGCTTATGGCAGAAGGCAATGATGAATTACAAGAGGCTTTAAGTATTTGCTCACAGAATATTATTTCCTGACTCGTGGGGCTAGATACAGCTTCAGACAGTACCCAAACGCTTTCAGGGAATTCTGTTACTGCCTTGTCAGCTGCTGAGAGTNCATATCAGAACTAGTTAAAGTTTATTTACAGGTTCTAATTTGGTTGGGAAATCATCCTAAGAATGGTTATGGACAAGTTTAGTAATTTAGGAAAATCAGAAAATGGCAAAGACTAAGATACAAGACAGCTCTACCCCACTTATAAATCAAGCTGAGGAGAGAACCTAGGGAACAGAAGATTTGACTCACAGAGTTGAAGCTGGAATTTAGTGATGGTCCCTGCTGAATTTCTCTGTGGCAGCATCTAAAATTGCAAGCTATATTCAATTGTGGATCCATGCAACGTCAAGTCCAATGCGAATAAAACCAACCAAAGTCCAAAGTGTCTGTAGACACAGCTTCCATGAAGGAAAGATCATGGAGAGGCACTGTCTTAGCACTGCAGGGGAAAAAGCCAAACTGGTGCCATGTTCCCCAGCTCTGGGTAGAGAGCAGAACATCAGGATACAGTGGTCCAAGAGAAGCCAGGTCTAGGTGCCGCTGGCAGCTCTCTCTCGAATGGATCTAAGGACTTGCCGAATTTGCAGACTTGTAGGGGAGTAGCATGAACTGTGTAAGAGCAGGACTAGAGTGGAACTGCACAGAATGGTGCGAAAGCGAGGGCTGTGCAAAAGTGGGAACTGCACACTTTTTTCCTCCTCACTCTATTTATAATCTTCCCTAGACAATGTGTCTGTTGCCATATATATATATTGCCTGCGAAGAATCTAGCCAACCACCAGCTGATTCCAGTGCAGGCTTTCCCACAAGTCAGTATACATGTGGAAAGGGTGCTTTTTGCTGTTCCCCGCTTCAAGCCCACAAGGGAGGAGAAAAACAGTTTTGTACCTTCTTCTTTCCCCATTCAAACCTCCAGAGATGGAGAGGGGAGATGAAAGGGATTTGGAGTGCCCCACAACACCATTACCTGAGTGTCTTTTCATAAAGAAAGTCGAGATTAAAGAAAAGCCCAAACACTTAGAGAACAGAAGTTACTGCCTTGGGAAAGTCCCTGATTATGCACTACCTTTATGTGAATTTCTAGTTAGGTAACTGCTAATGGCAGTTGATGGAGTTGTTCATTCATTTCAAACAAACTGTCTGACTGAAACACCAATAATTCAACACTATGCCAGAAGGAATGAATCCCAACAAAATAGAAGTTGTGCATTTCCCACTAAGCTATTTTAATATTATTATTCATCCAATAAACAGTAAATGATATGTTGGAAATTTATTTTCTCTCAGAATGTCTTACAAGCTAAATTTTAAAGAGAAGAGGTCATGAAGTGACCTAGCCTTCTTATCCTTGGGCCTTTGCAATCTAATTAATCTAAGCCTTGCAGTGTGTTCATATGAAGTGTTTTAGACTGAATCAGAGTATACCTTTGAAGTGAATATCCCAGTAATCTGCACTTACATTGCTCTGGTTCACATCACAAACTGTCTTGGGATGCGTGATATGAATTCTTTTAGGATCAAACTAAACTAGAAATTCACTCCAGTGACAGCTTAATGCTCACCTGAACCAAATCACCATTCAGTTAGTGAGGGCCAGCCTACAGATAGTTCAAAGTATAAAAATCCTCACAATATGGTGCCAAGTCCACTAATTATTTTGCTCTGCACAACCATACTTAATCATTGGTGCCTCTGATCATGTAGATTTATCCTGTGCTTCATGGGGAGTGATAAATTGTTCCTAGATGACAGTTTGTGAGGAACATATTTGCAAGTAAGAGTCTCCTTGCTTTATTTTTATGCCATATATGTGATTCGTGGTGTGTTGGAAAATCCCATGCTAAATAGTTTCTGTGAGGTCATATAGTTGTTTCCTCTGAAACTTGAAAAAGTAGAAACAACGCAAAGCAAACAATAAACCCCCCTTAAGATACTTTGGACCAAAAAGAACTTGGGAAGAGTTTCTTGATTCTCCATTTTCTATGTTTTTTCAAAACAGCAACAAAAGATAATTTCTAGGGAAACTTATTAAGTGCAGTTACAGTGTAGCAGTGCATGATGTTAATGAATTTTATGACTTGTACTTTAAAAACTGGTGTGCTTTGCCTATCTCAAAGTTCTCCAGTGCAAAAGAAACATGGGCATATTGGAGCAAGTCCAGTGAAGGACCACTAGGTTAATAAAGGTTTAGGAGTATATGACATACAGAGGATGATTATGTTGGCACTGTTCAGCCTGAAGAAAAGAAGGATCAGAGGGATCTTATCAATATAAATATGATAGCAGAGGTGGGGGAGGTGGGAAGAGATGCTATTTGAAAGTAAGAAAATACTTTTCAGAATGTGAGAGTGGTTGAGCACAGAAACAAGTTGCTCAGAGAGGTTTTGGAGTCTCCATTATTTATGATATTAAAAAGCCAGTTGGGCACAATCCTGAGCAACCTGCACTGGCTTACCCTGTTTTGAGCAGATGCATTAAATGAGATAATCTCCAGAGGTTTCTTCCAATGTCAAACATTGTATGATTCTGTGGTTTAAGATAATTAAGCAACCTTTACCTTAGTAATGGTAGATGCTGTCACCACAGTGGTGTTCCTCAGGGATCTGTGTTGAGACCACTTCTTTTTAACATCTTTATTGATGACCTTGATTCAGGCATGGAGAGTGTTATCAGCAAGTTTGCAGGTGACACCAAGTTAGGTGGCAGTGTTGATTTGAATGAGGNTGGGTAGGTTTAGATTGGACATTAGGAAAAAGTTTTTCACAGACAGAGTGGTCAGGCACTGGAATGAGCTGCCCAGGGAGGTGTGGAGTCACTGACCCTGGATGTGTTTAAGGGTCGTTTGGATGTGGTGCTTAGGGATATGGTTTAAGGTGAATCTTGTAGAGTAAGGTTATAGGTTGGACTTGGTGATCCTGAGGGTCTTTTCCAACCTGGATGTTTCTGTGATTCTGTGATTATATTCAGTGCCTATAATTTCACACTTTTAGGGTCCATGTAATTGCACTTGTTTAGGATCTTTGTGGAGCAGCCAGTTAAAATGACAAGGCCACTGTGTTTCTCACTTTAACACAAAGCCTTTTGGTATTTATAATATATTGTCACTCTTTATTACCTTGCCAGGTTTTCACAGCTGCTAGAGATATACTCCACGAGAGAAAATGTTAACACAAAAATCACACCTGAAATGCGTTTGTTTTTTTTTTTCAGGTTTCTTAAAATACAACTGAAATTTTGTAAAAGAGAAGATTGGTTTTATTGTCCATCTCGTGGATATCTTTCTTTATTAGAAGTTTTGCTAGACTATTACTGCAGAATATAGATAATGAAGCAGCATAAAAATATGTACTGTTTCTATACCAATGTTTCTTTAAAGAGGGAAAGAAAAGATTAAATCGTAAATATTTCATTAGCACTCAGCTAAATGCAGTAGCTATTAGATTAAGTATATTGAATTGAGTAGAGATTTTAATTGCTTAAAATTACTAAATATCTTTTATTAGTGTAAAATGAAAAATGGAGAGATGCTGCCATTATAGAGTTCAGTGATCCAGAATTTTTGTAGCAGTGACTTGACAGTGAAAATCTAAATTTTTCATTATTAGCCATCAGCTTTAATACAACAGTAAAAAATATTTCCAAGGACCTTAAAATCTGTATGAGAATATATATACACATATATATATGTGTGTGTGTGTATACAGAAAGAATTTATTTTTTCTTCTAATTTTCTCTGAATCAAATGAATATGATTGATGTGTCTGAAACAGATACATGCTTTAAAAAGTTCTAGTGCATGGAACTATAACAGGAGAAACTCCTCAGTTATGCTGGAGAAGCTCTTTTTTTAATGGATTTTCTTATAGAATTGTTTACTGCACACTCAGTGATGAGAATTACACTACAATTCATCTCAAATAATTTATGTATCTAGAATTCAGCCAGTCTAGTAGTTTCCATCAGTAGAGCTAAAGAAAGGAGTATTCCTGTTTCACTTAATCTTCATCCATTAATTATAATAAACCACAAATTTGACATGTCTTCTAAACTACAGGAAACTATAATTTCTGGATATGCATGGGTTTTTTTTTACTGTAACAGGTAGGCCATGAAATATCTGGTAGTTTTGAATGGCAAGTACTTACTTGTATATAATGTGATGCACACTGAATGTAGCGGGTTCCCTTCATGGCCTACTCATTCATATGCTGAACAGAACACAGTCAGTGTTCCAGCCATGCCTCAACCATATGCCTGCCCCCAAAACAAAATCAACTGTTTGTAAAGGAAACAAGTTTATTTCTGTGACCACATCACTTTTAGTGTGCATCTCATGGCCCTGATAGCAATATCTTTGCCACCTACAGAGACTGTAGTTTTTAGGAAGTATAGGAGGAGATTAGAGACAAGACAGGGCTGATCACTTTATAACTAGCCAACACTCCTATTTTGCATAAAGACAGAGATTCCAAATAAGAAGAAAGCTGGCTATGTAGTCAGGCTGGTCACTGGTCAAAATTCAGACTAGCAATGATTGTTTTTGTATGTCAATATGAGTATCCCTAAAATTGTGTCATAATCAGTGAAGTGTTTTTTTCCTTAAGCTTTCACTTTAAACTCCCCTTTGTTTCTGTTCCACCACTAAGAGAAACTAGCATGAGAAAAATTATTCTGAGATACAAACTACAGAATCTCAGAATGACAGAGATTGGAAAAGGCCTCTGCCAACCTCACCGCTCAAGCAGAACCACCTAAAACCAGTTGCCCAAGACCATGTTCAGATGGCTTTTGAATACCTCCAAGGGGGCAGAGTCTGCAATCTCTCTGGGCAACCCTCGGCATTGAGTGACTTTCACAGTCAAAATGCATTTTGTGAACCTTCTCTTCTCTAGGCTGAATAGTTTCAGGGCTCTCAGCGTGTTCTTCCTCCAAAGAGAGGACTAAAGTTGCTCCCAGACTAAAGATCTTGTCCTTCAAGTTCAGTTGTAGTTATGGAAGGTGTATATCAGTGACCACACTGCTAGTCTTGACAGTGATTAACAGCAATTAGTTTGCTAGTTTAGGCTTTATTGTCTTACTTAACTTATATGGTTCAGTTAACCGGTTTGTCACTCTAACTTCAATGGAGATCAAGGGTAAGGACTTCTTTTTGAGATTGTGTTGGAGTTTTGGCTAGCTAGTTGAAAATTCACTGCAAGCAGCTCAGCAGCTAAACATTTTTAATTGATTATTTAATGTATCAGTACAGTGTTTGCTAATTAAAGACTGTAGGACTAATGTAGATCTCTTCAATATTGTATGTTCTGTATGATTTACCTTTATTTTGCATTATGTTTCCTCATACAGCCCCAATAAGATACTAATTTTTGGCATCCAAAACAAAAGTGAATGGAGTATTTTTTCCTCTTTTCCACTTCTGGCCTGATGTGGGTATTATCACTTATGAGATTCATTTTCATTTAAGCATCATATAAGCAGTCTATATTTTCCCACTTCACTGCAGATCCGGGGAACTGCATATGATTGCACTGATATGATACTTGTTGAACCACTATCCACAGCCTAAGGCAAAAGAGGCTGGTAGGATTGCCAGCAGTTGGCCTCACTCGACTACCATCTCACTATGAATGAGAAAAAGGGGCCAGACCACAGCAATTAAATTCTAGACACAGCAAAGGTGGAAGTCAACAGCAGGATTTGAAGAGATGGAACTTGAAGATAGCTGCAAGAAGCAGGTAAAAAGAAAAATTGAGAGAGCATACATTTATCAGTTCCATCTCTAAATGTCAGAAGTGAACTTCCTAGTTTTACATGTTCAAATATGAATATCTATTTTCTCGAGCTATTACTAAATATTATTAAACTATTACTTTATGTTACTAAATGGACACAGACATCTGAAATTTATCAGGTGGCCCCTTTCTTTTGCTCCTAAGTTTACATATTGTCCTGAAGATGACAACGTGTAATATTAGGAGTACATAAAATATCCTTTCATTGTCTAAAGTGAAATGTACAAAGAACTGTACCCAGAGTGACCTCATTTCCATCAATGTTTAGACTTCTAGAGTGGTGTAAGAACATAATTAGACTAGTCTGAGTTTCTTACTGTCAGACAATTACCTTCTATTTTCATCCATGGCACATCATCAACACTTCTGTAACCTCCTATTGCCTTATCTACACCTGCCTCCAAGAAATCTCTTCGAAAATACTTTGTGGCAATCTGGTTCTCAAAAAGTGCCAGTAATTAATTCTTGTTATGTTACACAGCTAATATATGCAGGTTTACACTCAAGCCTGTCCAACCCATTTAAGACAGACAATAAGTCTGTATCTTATTAAAATTTAATTTTAACTTAATTCCTTTTGGAGTCGAAAGTAAATGTATTGCAGCAAATAGGAAGTTCATAACCTTTTTTCTTGTTTGCACGTTATAGGTAACTGTCTTGGACACTATGAAGCAAATATTTCAGCCAAACAGCTGTCCACAGTATGTTCTGCTTGGCCAGACTAAATGTAGCACAAAACTTTCTTTAATTATTTAAAGCTGAGAAAATTTCAGCTATCACAGAGGTGAATGTGGTTTACAGAGATAAATACCCATGGGAAAAGGCTTCTGAATATATGTGTCTTTAAGAAAGCAAATGTGAGCTGACAGCATACGTTTAAGCATACCATCACAAACCAACAAGCTTATTGTAGCCATTACATAAGAATCCCAGAATGATTCAGACATTTCAGTAGTTGAGGTGACTTTCTCCACCAGCTCAGACATGAGATGATGCATGGATGTCTGTTTCCTTTGGCTAATTCTGTAAGAAATGATCTTGCAGTAATCTGGTTTTATTAATTAATGAGCATATAATGCTTGGGCTTTCACAGGTTTTTGCACTTATTTAAAGGTCTGCATTGCAGATGCACATTAGGAGAACAGGCAAGTATATAGATTCAGGAGACCTCAGAGGTACAAAAAGTAAGCAGATGCCTTCATTACATTCACTCATACCTGAAGTACTAAAGTGGCACAAAAGAAGTAGATAAAAATGTGTCACTCCTTTTGTCATGCAATGCTTTTGGAAGCACATTGCATGATTGTGAGTGAATAATATCTGCTCTAGAGGGGTGAAGAGGAAGGTTGGTGCATCTTGTGTTAGTACACATGACAGGCATGAAGTTGCGGCTGTAGAATTGCTCACAACCAGCAAAAGCCCAAACACGCTTAAATGAGGTATATTCCTCCTTCAAAAAGCCTTTACTTGATGTGGATGTCATGAAGGCAAATGACAGTGTAACATGAACCAAGTAAAAAGAGGTACAAATAAGATGCCATCATAGATGTATGACGTGTGTCAAGTTTGTGTACATGGCACACTTTAAAATGCCCCATCTTTAAGAAAGTGTGTCCCTGTCATTATGAAAGGGTAGAAAATGATGAACATTTATATCTGAAGTACAGCATCTGTTTCAAAGTACACTCACAAAAAGGAAATCTCTCGAACATGTCTCTAAATGGAGCTGGTTTGCTCATGAAGACGTGAAGGTATCTGTTCAAACAGAGGGACACACTTAAAAAGAGTGCTTGAAAATCTGTGTCAAGTAGAATATGAATATAGGATTTTTTTCCTGGGGAATTGTGTAGATTGCAATTAAAACAAAACCACCACCACACCACAAAAACCACAAACAAACAAAACACACACACACACACACAAATAATAATAACCCAAAAAATTATAAAAATTAGACAAAGCTAAGTGACTACAGCTTGAATTTCCCTTCACTATCCTAATAAAGTGCTTTATTCTTGATAACAAATGTCAGTGGTAGCATAGAACTTGTTCTTTTCTTACTTATTCTAACAGAAGCTTATTTTTCTAAAGATACAGGAAATGAAGGAGCAAAATTTTTCTCAAATATTTTGATAAAGGTTAAACATTATAGTAATATATTAAATAATTGATAAATATATATTAATATGATAACATCTAGGGGGAAAAAAATCCTTTAACTGTTTACTTAGCAAGTAATATGTAGAATTTCAAGCATCAAATTACCCAAATGCTGTTTTGAAGTAAATCATGTTAACTGTTATTTGTTTGAAAATAAATTGGACCAGGCATTTAATGTTTTATGCACAAATCATAACTCTATTGCCTCAGGCAAGGCACGAATCCTGTCTACTATCACATTTTTTGTTTTGAGAAACTCACAAAAGCAACAATGCCAAGTAAGGTGATGACTTTTGACCGAGGAACTCAGAACAACAACAACCTGTGGGCTGAAAGAAAATACATATTGTGGTATGATCCCTAGTGGACAGTAGTGCACATAATAAAACTACCAGATATAAAATATTAGGGAGTATAAAACCCTAAGTTTTGCAGAAACTCCCTATTGAGCAGCCTCTTGAAATAGTCCAAGGGGACGTGCAGGACAAGAGTGACACCTAGTGGTAGCACAGTCTTTCCATCGGGCAGGTTTCGTCCTTCATTTGCAAATGAATGTGTCACGCATGTACACACTCAGTATGTGTTTTCTCCATCTTATCATTAATACTGCTTTTCGTACTGCAAACATGGGTGTTCTCCACTGCCACATCGTCCCTGACTCAGCTTGTAATCTATGGAGACAATCTATAATTATAAGGTAAAGGGGAGATGTTCTTAACTTTGTTCAGTTCATATTCCTTGAGTCTGGCACTTAGCTGCAGAAAGCTGATGTACAACGCCGTGTGTATATACTTCTTCGACTTAACTTGGTTTTGGTTCAGTAAACAGACATACTTATAATCCACTCTCTCATGCACACACACACACTGTAGCTGCAGCATTTCTTTAAGGTATTCCTGGAAGACTTATTTAAAAAAAAAAAAAAAAAAGGAAATGTTTTTGGACTTTGGCTGAAGAGGACTGTTCCATTATTAGCAGAGAGCTTTGAAAACAGCTGAGAGATGGATTTGTGCAGAAACAGCAAATAGAACCAGCACCTGTGTGCAGATGAATGTGTTGAAAGAAAATTCCCAAGCATAATTAAAATAAATTAGCATCTGTTTTTTTTTTTAAAGCTGTGCCTGACAGAAATGTTTTCTAATACACAATTTAATTCAAAAATTAATAACACTGTCATGTTCCCTTTCTTAATATTTACCTCAAAATAACAAATGCGAAATCTTATAAAAACTTATCCATAAAGAAGCAGAATGGACCACACTGCTTATATAGGCAGGAATGCTTTCATTGCTCCCTGAAATATTCTGCTCTCTGCTCTCCTTGCAAATACATGAATTTTGTTGATTGACAAAAGCCTGCATAGATATGAATCAAAACCTTTTTTATGTTAATTTATATGAAGATGTAATGATATTCTACTGCATATTTTTCTGCTTCTGAATCTATTTCTGGACCACTAGTAATAAAAAGGCCTTCCTTTTACAAAGGTCTAATTACAAACCTCTAGAGAAAACAGTGCAGTGGAATTTAAACATTGTCATGGTCACTGACCTCCAGTTGAACAGAAAAAGCAAATTTGATACAGTCCTCCATTTTATTTCTAAGTGATATTGAAAATCTACTTCTAATAGTAGTTATTTAAATGCCATATTACATTATACTAGCATATATATGCATATATAGAAAATACCTGGATTGAATCAAGACAGATAAAATATACTGTGCCCTTCATGAGTTAATCCTTGGGAGCCAGGCTTGAGAAGTGCTATGAGCATTCCTATAACACAAACAACAAAGAATTTCCTTTGTATGCTATCACTCTAGAATGTTGATGTTAGACTTGATGAGGAAGATGGCTTTCAATAAATTCTAATATAATGGGTGGCACACCAGGGTTTCTATAATTTGCATCAGAACAGAGAGAGGGTGGCTTCTACTGCTAAAAGATATGTGGCTTTATTACTATCTTATAGCTGTGTGCTGGTTTGAGGCTAATTGGAATATTTTAATAAAAAAAAATAGATTACAGGCTGTGAAAAGAAAACAATGGTGATGTCTACTTCACTCACAGGCTTGCTGAGATGTATAAAAACAAGGACACAAACATAGATAAGACAAAGTTGCTCTCTGTCGGAGTTGGTGTGTCTTCTCCCTGGGCTTTTGCGACTGTGTAACCCAACTAAACATTTTGCTTCTAACTCCCCCCTTGATGATCCTCCAAACTCACCTTGCACGTAAGGCAGATTCTGGGATAAGGTAGAGGGGTGGAAAGAAGGTGGAAGGGTCTTTGGGAGCCCCTCCTGGGGACTCTGATTTCTGGGAGGGGTATTGTGCTTCTGTATTACCTTCAACTTGTATATTTCTCTATATAGCTGGATATATTTTGTAATATATTGTAAATATCTGCTTGTATATTGTGCTAAGCTATGAATATAAAGCTTCATTCCTTAACTTTCAGCTGGCTGAGTCTAGCCTGGGCAATTTTCATAGAATGGAGGGGGAGAGGGGGCAGGTAACTCCCAAACCATCACAAGCTGTAACTTTTATCATTGAATTAATTCAATGAATGTAGCAAGATTTTCTGTTCTTTTTGTCAGGAAAAACATGATCACCTGATAAAGTTTATGGAGCAGAATGTAGGATTTCTGTTTTCTGTTTAAAATTAGCCTGACTTAAGTTCCCTATCTGTAAAACGGACAAAGTAATTTTTTTCTGTTAAAGTTATAAACTCATCCGGGTAAAACATGTCTTGATTTCTTTGAAGGTAAAGAGTTTAGCAGCAACAGAGAACTTTCTTTGCTACAGTTACCACATGGATCTCAAGACTGATTAGTATTAAAAAAACATGACTGTTGGCTAACACCTTGGTTACATAAGGCTGACTTGCCAATATAAGTCTGTTTCTATCACATTTCTATTCTTTTAAATACCTGAAATTGGTGGGGGAATTTTACAGAACACAAGTAAGGTAGCAGATGTTGCACCCCTTTCAATAGGCTCTCTTAGTTGTATCTTTGCTGGCAGATCAAAGAATGCAAGGGAACATTCTCAGACATGAGACTTTTGGGTTAGATTGCCAGTACCTGCTCCAGACCAGGTACTTGTCAATTTTCCAAGCAATGCCTGTACACAGTTCCAGTTCCACAGTTTTCCTTTATAAAATTTTCCAAGGCAACAATAGGATATAAAAGAGGTAACAGAAAAATGTGTATGGTTTGATCAGTGTTTATAAGATACTTGATCACAGTGAATGGTCACCAGCCAGATAAATTAATAATCTCTTCTTTTATCAAAATATGCATGCCTATTTGAATCACATATTTCTGTTGTGGTAGGCTTAAACAGGCGAAAATAGGCATATCCATATCCTGGCTTGCCCAGGCATGTTTTTCCACTCTCCCTCCTTCTGTTTTGGGGAGAAGCAACTGCGGGAAAGAGGACAAAGAACCTGGAGCCACTGAGTCTAAGGACTGTCTTGCCCAGACTTGTTTGGCTCCTGTGGTAAACAAGGTACACACGCCTAGCTGTTAGACAGTAACAGAATTCCCTGCAAGCGTTTGGGTACTGTCTGAAGCTGTAGTTAGCCCCACACGTCAGGACATTAATATTTGTGAGTAAATACTTAAAGCCTCTCGTAATTCACCATTGCCTTCTGCCATAAGCAGAAAGGAGCTCCCTGAGTCCATCTAGTGGGCAAGTGGTGTATTGACTGCAGGAACCTGCTCTTCCAGTTCAATTAATGTTTATATATTTTTGCTAGTTACTTCATAGTATCACAGTATCACCAAGGTTGGAAGAGACCTCAAAGATCATCAAGTCCAACCCGTTACCACAGACCTCAAGACTAGACCATGGCACCAAGTGCCACGTCCAAACCCGCCTTGAACACCTCCAGGGACAGTGACTCCACCACCTCCCTGGGCAGCCCATTCCAGTGGTGAATGACTCTCTCAGTGAAGAACTTTCTCCTCACCTCGAGCCTAAACTTCCCCTGGCACAGTTTGAGACTGTGTCCTCTTGTTCTGGAGCTGGTTGCCTGAGAGAAGAGAGCAACCTCTTCCTGGCCACAACCACCCTTCAGGTACTTGTAGACAGCCATAAGGTCTCCCCTGAGCCTCCTCTTCACCAGGCTAAACAATCCCAGCTCCCTCAGCCTCTCCTCATAGGGCTTGTGCTTGAGGCCTCTCACCAGCCTCATTGCCCTTCTCTGGACACATTCAAGTACCTCACTTGATCTAGTTTCCATGACCATGCAAAGAACTGATTATTATTATTATAATTAGTGGTTGGGGAGGCGAGACTCCTGAATATTGAAAATTAATGAACAATATTAACTTTTTTATATAGTATCTCACATCAATTAATTCCCCTTCCATTACACAAACTCAACAAGACATTTCATAAAAAGTTTCTCTTTGAAATATTCCTAAAATTTCTGATTTGTAGCTATTCATTTTGTGTTGGTTTTACAAACAGATCCTGCATCCTTCTGTGGCAACAGAGATACTCCGAAATGAACGGGAAAACAAAAGCAAAGAGAGACTGTCTCATTTTTTTCATCTATAAAATCATAGAATCATAGAATCATAGACTGGTAAGGTTGGAAGGAGACCTCAAGGATCATCTAGTTCTAAACCCCTGCCATAGGCAGGGACACCTCCCACTAGCACAGCTTACTCAAGGCCTCGCCAACCTGGCTTTGAACACCTCCAGGGAGGGAGCAACCACAACCTCCCTGGGCAACCTGTTCCAGTGTCTCACCACCCTCACTGGAAAGAACTTCCTCCTAACATCCAGTCTAAATCTTCCCTCTGCCAGTTTAAA
>WBNM01009373.1:0-47538 GCA_013399055.1 Ramphastos sulfuratus | reverse complement strand
GGTCTGTAGTTCCCAGGGTCGACCTTTTTTCCCTTCTTGAAGATGGGTGTTATGTTTGCCCCTCTCCAGTCAGCAGGAACTTCACCAGTCTGCCATGACCTTTCAAATATGATGGACAGTGGTTTGGCAATTTCATCTGCCAGTTCCCTCAGGACCCGTGGGTGGATCTCTTCAGGCCCCATGGACTTGTGCACGTTCTTCATTTAAATTGTGTCTAAATTAATAATTCGTAGCAAATTCATTAAGCGATTAACAGAGCCTCCTATTTTTATTAAGGCCTTTTGTATTATGGCATATTTTTTGCATTACAAATTTAAGTTGTTTGTTTTCTCAGTGTAACTGTTCATAAAAGTATAGTTAAAGATAAGATCTGGTGTTTGACTATGTCTGGGAGAGTTAACAGGAAGGCAATATTTTAAATTTGTTTAAAATACTGGGTTTGGGTCCTGTAAATACTGTTTAAGTTATCATCCCTAAAATAAATTTGCTACCATGGTATTTAGCAGCCAGCTGCAGAAATTTAAGACCTTAGTGTAAGCCCATGCAAATTACTTCAAGTGGAACTGTATCATTTTACTTGCAGCTCATATACGTGCACAAGAAATCTTAGCATATGTCTAATGTTCGTCTGGCTCTCTTAATATCCTCTCTAACAAGTGCATTATAAAGGTAAATTGGACCTTGCCCTTTGCTGTCACAAACAATTTCCCATATTTCCTACCTTCTGTTTACTGATGTAAATGTGAGATTATCATCTCTCTGTTCTTTGTGAATAAGTCTCAGATTGCCTCTCTTTGTGGATTCATGAAAATCATCCTGAAAGTTCACTTGAAAGACATGGTTTAAAAGAGACACACATGGTAAACCACTTCCATTTGAACAAATCTTCATGATAATCCTTCTATGGTGTTCACTGCAACTCTGGAGTGAAGGTTCAGGTCAGTTCTTGTTCTGTCCCCACACAGTGTAACGAATAATTCCAATTTCCTGTTACAGTGTGGGTGTAGAAAATCCACTTTAACAGTTGAAATAGCCAGAATTTGAAACGTATGTTCCTAACCTACCCAGGTGAGTCTTCATAAGACTTACTTGCTCAGAAAAGTGAAGAAACTATTTCACCTCAGTCAGTTGAAGGAATTAAACAGCAAAAGCAAAGAAGACTATCAGACACTTTTATCCACTTCAGGGCTTTCTCACTCTCCATGCAATGAGCCTTGCTTGGAAAAGCATGGCCTCAGAACCTGTGATTAAGGGCTATTAAATACTCAGCAAATGGTCACAGCATTAAATAGAAGAAAAAGGAGAGATGAGTGTCAGACCAGTGTAAGAACAAAATGTAAGCTCTTATCTTCTCCACCCTATGCAGATCCCTTCTGAATGGTGGTAACTTTGCCAGCAAGATAACAATAAATGACAGTTTAGAAGAGGGAACAATTTACTGATATTCTGAACCTGAATAGTTAGTTGCCTGAATAAAGCTTGGGTTTTTTTCCATTTAGTTTCATTTGTTCTTGCCTTTATTACAACCCCTCAGGCTCTGGAAATGGGTCTCTTCAATTACAAGTTATTTAAGTCAGCTGTTCCAGTAATGTACTTGCTATTTTGATCAACTTTTGAATGCTAATTAGAACATTCCTCCTACTGTTTTTCTCCTCAGGAGCTAGAAATTCAGCTGTGTAAATCAGCTTTTGATGATGTACACAGTGGTATGTTTGACTCTAAACATTTAAAGAGGAGGAGATGTTGGTACAGCATATTTACCATAACGATATTCTACTTCTCTTTGCCAACAAAGAATGGCAGAGGGAAAACAGACAGCTTTGTACCTAGGAGGTTAAACTGCAGTTCATGAGAACAATTCTCTTGAATTAGCTTTTCTGAATGAGTTTTTTAAAAGAGTAGGTCAGGATTTTTATCCCACAACATATTTCCTGTCTGACAATTAAATCCCAGTCTCTTATCTGAAAAATAAGAAACAAGTTTTGCTATGAAACCAAAAAGGCTGTTTCTAAAGCCCTTATCACCCTCTTCATAAATGATGAGTGCTATATGTGGTCTGAGGAGTGATTTTATTTCTTTGTTTTTAAATAATGGAATATATACAGAAAAATTAGTGAGATTTTCATTGACAATCTCCTTGCTACCTCTTTCCCAATTCAAGTTTCTTCATAATTAGATTGTGTAAGGTGCTAAACAGTAGATAAACCTAGGGCACCGACGGGATGCACCTAGTAAGACCAACATGATTTCTCCTCTCTACTCCCCTGAAACAAATTTGTAAGACTTGAGGACACAGAGTTATTAATCTCTTGTGGTTTATTAGGTGTTAAGATGCTCTGGTTCCATGGTGTCTAGGTCCATGCTGCAGTGAGATGAAACATACACACTCTCTCCACAGTATACAAAACAGTCAATCACCAACAGATCTACCCCAACTTGAAAATAGTGCCTTTAGAGCTGACAGCACAAACAGACTCACATTAATTTGAGCTAGCCTGATCAGGCTTTGAACTGATCAGGGTTGGAAGAGGATCCATCTTGTTCTTACTTGCACCCTAAACAGACTCAAAGTTTATTGGATTTCACAGCCTTCACACACGTGTCCTTTACACAGTGCTGTCTGTGGTTAGCCTAGACATCCCAGTAGGCAGCCTTCAGATCTCATGTCATATTTACTGGTTAGTCTAGCTTGACATTTACTACTGTGTAACACACACACAGATTTCTCCAGCAGCTGGTGTACCTGGACATTTTCTTCACTGTAAGAATTTATCTGGGCAAAGAACTGAGATTTATCTTACTTTTGTGTGGAATCCTAAACTAACTAGTTGTTAGATATCAAGAGCAAATGAAAAATAATTCAAGATTTACTCAAAACTTATGATAAGACTAAATATGGAAGAGAAGGCAGTATAAGACTGAAAGTAATATCGAAATTATAGGATTTATTTAATTTGTTACATCTTTTTAATGTCAAATATAAGCTTTTACACCTTGGCTCTTCTGTTTGTATAAATGAATATTTTTCAAAGCTAGTATTTTTCACATGTTGATTCTGAGTTAGAATTCTGACTTCAGGTGGAAAGTCAGATTTTTCTGGATACCACGACAGGGATCTAAATTGACATCTACAGTTTGTTCTGAGGAACCATAAAACTGGTATGTTACAGTGGCATAATTACAACCTTCCTAAAAATTTCGTTCTTTCATTTCAGATTTGAGATCTGAAAGGAGATCTCAGATGTGTTATATTTCAGAGCATTCTGCAATACTCATTATTTTCTCTAGGAACCTGGGAAATAATGGATGCAGGAGTACAAAGTGGAGAACAGCAGGTCAAGTGTTTTCAATTCAAAACACAATTGCAGAGGAATCTTTTGTCTGAGTAAGGCAGTAAACATCCATATTTGGTAATCTGGTTCAATAGTTGTGTATGTTACTGTCTGCAAAGGTATGCAGTGCTAAGGACAGGTTTCTCAGATTCGGTGGGAGTAAACAAAGGGAAAAGGTTTTTTTGCCACTGTGTGTTTATGTGACTATTGACATCAGCTTAGAGGAAGCAGGAGAGTAGTACAACGATTTCCACTTAATGTGATCACAGGCTAATTTGATCCTCCCTGTTATTTGATTTAATCCCCAGGAAATAAATAAATCCCATTGATTCCTATTGTGGATTCTTATTGCTTATTTTGTTCACGTTCACTTCGACTAATACTAGATAATTCAATAAACATTTATGGAATCTGCCATGGAAAAGGAAAAGGTAATCATGTTTTTTACAACATAAAAATATACTTGTATCACGTGTATTTTCTACTTTTCAGTTTCCCCACACAAGTAGATAATGACTAGAAATTACTCGTTACCATTGAGAGGAGCTGGAAAATTACATTTTATGGCACCTGCAAACTGGCCAAGCACAAGTTAAAAATAAAAACATTAAAAGTTTTTAACATGTTTCTTCTCTCATTTGTACTAATGTATGAAAGAATCAACACCACCAAAGTCAAGTGAGCTACACCAGCATGAAAGCAATAAAGCTAACAGGTTAAATCCCTGGTCTATCGTAACATTAGGTAATGAGCATGTACAGAGTATTGTTTTTAAAAGAAGTTTTGATAGTTTCATTTTCTCAAATCATTTTACCATGTACTTTAGGTGCTCTCCTAAGCCCTCTCTAGATAAACCATCTACTTACTTAATATGACCCAAGTAAGGTGAAAACAAGTAGCCAGGCTTGCACTGAGAATTGAGGTTACTCAGCAGCTGTGAAAAGTGCAGGTGGTGCCAATTAAGTTAATGATGATGGGAGCATTGATAGGTCTTTTTAACCACCGGTGCAAAGGGCTTTTGCACCAGCTACTACTGTTAACATGAAGAAGAGCCATAGAGATGATTCTCCTGCTCATTGGCTGGTGACCATGTTCCTCAGGCATGAAGTATGGAAATCATGACCTTCCTGAACTTTCTACATTTCTACCTCAAAAGGTAAGATGTTAAACAAGTTCCCTTGTCAAGCAATGGATAAATAGGGCTGGGATTTATTTTGATTTTCACTGTTGTGACAGCCTTTTTGGTAAAGATACCAGTGTAAAGTCAAACAGCAACCCAGTGGAGCTGAGAATGTTTCATATGCAAACAACTGTTTCTAATTGAATCTCTTATCTAATTTTATCATGATTAAATTTTATGGTCAATCATTCAAAGACAGTAGATGTTTTTGCAGCTTGACCAGAAGTTCTTGGTTATATTTATCAGTAGATAAGTAGCATTTTATTGTAAGAAGATGCTGAGTACTTTAGTTGACACATATGGAATGCCCACTAAAGCCACTCTATCACTCCCCTTCCCCTATCTGGAAAATAGAGCTAAATGCTTGTGGGTCAAGATAGAAGCAAATTAATAGGATGGAAAGCAAATGTACTTCCTGGGAAGCAGGACTTAGAACATGTAGTAGTTGCTCCAGAGGACAGATGTCAACAAATGTCTCCACACTTCTTTCTTTCACTTAGCTTTTATATCTGTTGCCATATGGTATGGTATACCTCTTTGGTCAGTTTGGGTCAGCTGTCCTGGCTGTGTCCCCTCCCAAGATCTCTCCCATCCCTCAGCCTTCTGTTGGGGGGGAAATGTTGGAAAAGGACAGCCTTATTACTTGCCTCACTAACAGCCAAAACTCCAGCTCAGCCAAAACACATACAGTAAGCAAGCAACACATAATAGGGTTTGTGAGTTTGTGGTATTGTGGTTGTGTGTTTTTTGTTGTTGGTGATAGTGGTGGGTTTTTTTGTTTGTTTGGGGTTTTTTCTGTTTGTTTGGGTTTTGTTGGTTGGGTTTTTTGGGGTTGCTTTTTTTTTTTTTTCCTGTGGTGGTTTTCTGTTTTGGTCCTGTTTGCTTGTTTTGGAGATTTTTTGCTTGTTTGTTTGCTTTGGTTTTGGCTTTTTTTTAGGCAGAGGACTGTCACAACATAGTCTATTTTTGATTATTGTCAGATCTCCAACTGTGGCCAGTCTCTGCTGATTCAGCATAAACTCACAAAAATAAAATTAATAGCCTCAATCTAGCTAATTATGCACTAGGAAAGATCCATCTTAAAGAGGTATCATATTTTAAAAATTACTATTCTTCCACATTAATTATAAAGGGAGCCTAAGCTGACAGGCTCAAATGTAGATAAATATATTTTGTAGGTGAATGAGAATTCTATTCACGATGCAAATAGAAGTCCAGGAAAATAACGTGTCAAAATTCTTGATTAGTGCAATGGATTTCGTACTTGGAGAATTGTTCTATTCATTGTAATACTTTGATATTTTTGTGGAAAGGACTCTGTGGTGAATTCAATTCTACAATCTCAGTGCAGTGGCTCTTCCTTTTCTTGCACAGAGAAGAAAAACATAGGCAAGATTAAGTCTGGTACACATTCACTCCTATAATTAAACGCACATCTTAGAAGAGCTATAACATCTTCTGGGGAGAAGAATGAGTGACCACATTCTATTATCTACAGGAATCTATGGCAATGGAGACCCGAAGTGTATGTTAGTATATTAGTTAAATGGCTTAAATTACAAGGAAGGAATCTGTAGAAATCATTTAACTTTTTCCTTATTCCTAGTTTCTGTGAAAAATGAATCTTGCAAATATTAAGTGCATACTGGGAAAATGTAATGGCAATGTTTCCCTTGCAGGCATATTGCAGTAATCTTATTAGAGTAAGCTCTAGAAATTCAAAGAAAAGAGAGCACTAAAAGCACTTTTGAATGAAGCAGAACTGATCAACTGCTATGTAAGGAATAAAATAAACTGATGAGAAAAGATACAGTCAGTTTAGGTGGCTAATGATTGAAAATTGTGTATCGGACTGAGACACAGGCATATAAATAAAATTTCCTTCTGAAATTAATTGAAAAATTGGTTCAGTTTCACTGCAGAAAATCCATAAATCTCAAGTAGCTTTGCCACAAACTTGTTGATAGACAGGACAGAGGTGCTGCATATCTAGTTGCTGAAATCAGTGGTGCTGAATCAAACCCTCTTGCAGAGGCAGCAAACTATATAATTTGGCTACATAGTACAAATCTTAATATTATAGCAATTAAGTTCCCTTCCCCTAATTTGGAAGCATCTCTTTCAGATTTGGAAATAATACAATGTTTCTTGTATCTATATTCTACCACCTTTATTTAGCTTAGTACCATCCTCACTGCAACTACCAGCAGATTAAGGTACTACATAACAACCACAAGCCAAGAAAGGATGACAAAGAGCTGTCATGAAGATCAGTAGCTATCATACTTTGACATTAAGGTGTGAAAAAAGAGAGCTTGACAGTAAAAAGCAGCCAATAGTAAGGTGCAATGCAGTCCTATTACTGTTTTTAAGAATCCAGCAAAGAACTATGAATGATAGGAATTTTTATGTAAAATAAATACTATAGCTTATACAACACCATCTGTTAGTACCATCACAAAGCTGTTTACACAGACACAAACATCTAATAACTGTACTAGAATGAGCATTATTTACAATATCATAATTACAGTAAGAGTCTTCAAGTCTAAAAAAAGAAGGTTAATACAAGCATATACAATCAAAAATGGCATGGAAAGAGTGAGTATTGTTTGATTGCTTCCTCTCCCTTTCAGAGTAAGAACAGAGGACACTAAACGAACCTCTTAGGAAAGTTAAAAACCAGCCAAGGGGTGATTCTTTAAGCAACTGGAACTCCTTGCCAAAATGTTTTGTGGAAGTTCATTGAAGGTTTACGCTGATTCAAAAAGAAACTGCACAAATTCATTAGAGAGATCCACTTATGATTCTACAAGGAAACTATAGCCAACTCAGGCAGTCATAAATTCCCTGAATAAACCATGGAATTGCTGAAAAGTTTAGGTTGGAAATGACCATTGGAGATCATCTAGTCCAACTTTCTGCTAGCAGCAGAGCTAACACAAGTTACTCAGGTCCAAGAATGATCTCACAAGCACTGAAACAATTTATTCAGAGTGATTAACAACTATCGCAGCACAATATTTTCTATGCGTCTACTTGAATTTTTTCTCGCTACAAGTTGTGACTGTTGCTTATTGCTTGTTGACTACACAGCTCTGAGAACTCCAGTGCCTTTCTCTAGCTCCCCATTAGGTACAAGCATAGGTACAACAAACCCAACATTTCCATCTCCTTTCATGTTGTATGGTTCATCTCTCCACACACTGTAGTGGTACTCTGCTGGACACTGCTTTGTAAATTTCTTTCTTCAATAAAATACTGGACAAAAAACCCTAGAATGAAAAAGACTACAGATTGGGAAGTAGAGATTAGAGTGAAAAGTGGAGCAGCACTCTCTTGTCTTTATGTCCTTGCCTGAGCACCAATTTTTGCTTCTGTGGGACAAAGATACAAAGGCCAGATACATTTTGGATTGACCCGGTATCTCTACCTTTATGTTCATTACTATAAACTTACTAGCTTTCATGTCTTAGAGCCTTTAATTATTATTTGTACTACAAATAATTATTAATAATTATATTTGCATTATGCTTTTTGCTCAGTTACCCCATTCTAAACAAAGAGGAATGGGGCCAAGTATGACTGAAAGGATTTGTCCTCTCTTCAGCCATTATCAGGTCTCCCTTTAGTTTGTTTTCATGTTTTCTGTTGTATTTCAATTTATTTTAATCAAACCTAGTCTGGCAGTGGTTCAATAATGAAAGACTGTTGGCTTTACTGTATTTATCAAAGTCCAATTGCCAAAAATACCCAGCCTCAATCTTCTGCTTGAAATATGGTTCCAGAGAAATAAAATGTGTAAACAGATCAGTCTGTTAAAATAGAAGTGAAAGTATAAACACCTTATTTCCCTTTTAATATTTATAATGGATAACATTTTTACTAAATTAATCTATTACATTTAAATTCTACATTGAAATATTCCTTCTGTAATGCTAATCAGAATAGTAAAGATTATCATGTAGCATGTTTGCCTGAGGTAAAATTTATTTTCATAAGATATGTAATGTTTGCTATTCGAACGCACCATTTGCTCAAAACTTCAAGAAAATTAAATCTGAAGGATGATTGGGGATTTTTATCTCTGCTTTTCATACTGTTTTTACTCCACCATAAACACAAAGAAGTTTTTTTTCACATCTTGAAGCCAAAAGTCCAGGAAACCAGGATTTCCTAGTGAAGATTTTCCAAGATTTATGAAAGTGAATACAGAGAAGGGGTAGGAAAGAAGAAAAAGAAGTAACCAGGGAGCAACCTCGTTCCCTTTCTCCATCAGTAAGCGTGTAATTCCATGAACTTGCTCAAAATCTGAATATTTGATGCATATTATGAGATCTAGTGTGCTACACTTTATTGCACACTGCAGAGGTCACAATTTCCACTAATCTACCATAGCAGTCAATAATTGAGACCAAGCCTTTTTGTGCCTATTAGAAAGAATAACAGAAGTTAAATGTGATTTATTTGCCTGAAACCTAAAGAAAGAATTAACAATCTTCATATTAAATATTACTTTTTTCTCCCACACGCTCAACGCTAGAAAAAGGAAGTAAAAACAACAAAAACACCTCTCTACCACTGCCTGTCTAGAGGGGTGACATTTACTAGAGTTAAAGGATTCTTAAAGGATAACTGGAGTGTGGTACTACAGCCTATCACTTCTAAAGAGAAAAGGTTGAAAAGTAAACTTCCATCAAATAAAAGGCTTAGACAATAGGAAACAGAAAAAGAGCAGGTTAAGACAGTAATATGTTCTAGCTGTGTTTACACTAGGAGATTTGAGAATTTACCTTAGAGAATTTACCTTACTCCAGCATTTGGCTGTGCTCACAGCTATATTTGACTCTACATAGAACCTAGTTCTGGATACATACCATTGCTTTTGCATCCTGGAGGCAGATGTTCAGGTATAAAAGGAGAAGTAATGTTCCTCTATTCTCTTCCTAGTGAAGCAGATAGGTTTTGGCAATCACAGCCTGCTTGCCTTGAGAGAAATGTACTGGGGCAGTTTTCATCCTCTTCAGAAGCTCCACATGCTACAAACTCCCTTAATTCTTTTGGTAACAATAGAGCTGCTATTGCTGGGAGCACACTGGGCTTGTAACATCCTTCTGAAAAAATGAAAGTTGGTGCCCCCTGCACAATGTGATACAAGGATGTATATGAAATTAAGAAAAGGAAACCTGTGGATAGGGCTTATCTTGTCCATAACTAGCTTGTTCACATTCTTTTTATTTCTGAAGTAGATGCACTTTCCTAATGGCAAGATTTCCTTATATTCTCAAGAAGTGATTGCAGATGATGTCAGAACAAGAGTGGGCCTAATGGGTGTTGAATGGCACATGGTAACGAGTTTTAAAAGCACCCAAAACAAATATTGTCATGACCTCAGCTCCCCAGCGTGCAGTTCTTTCTCTCTCTGTTCTTACTGCTGTGGTTATGTCTGAGGAGCCACTCAACTGCCAGAGGCTCTTTGTGAGGGAGTATGACTAAAGCCCCACACAAGGAATTCTGGTTTCTTGCTCACATAGAAACAAGTGAAGTCTGACTGAAAAAAATAAGTTTTTGTCTATTCTCTGGTCAAAACGCAGCAAGGGCTAGATTGGTTACCAATTTCTTTGGGATTTAACTTCTTTCTTTAAAATTTCCTGGGGTTGCTTAAAAATATGTTGTCAGTAAGCTTTTCTTTGACAGAAATGTCTTTCTTGCTCTAACCCTTTCATGGAAAATCTTTTTCCATTTCAATCCTTGCTGTGCTGGTTAAAAAAAGAAATAACTTTTATAACCATCTCAAATTATTTATTTTTTTTTTAAATCTTCTCCTACATTGTGTCAGAGGGTAAGATACCTTTCAGTCTCTTCCACTTTCAAAGATTTTTTAACTTCACAAATGCACATGGGCCTAATTAAGCCCTTGACTGAAATATTTCTGATGGAAGAAAGTTTGCATTTAAAAGGATGTAGTATTGTAATGCATCTTGTAAAGGAATCCAGAGGTAAACGGAAACAGTGAATACTGTTTTTTAAAAGTTAGACTACTGGAAGACTTTCACTGTAGAATTTGGGGTAATATTTTTGGAGGATTGAAACCATGCATAAGATAGCTTAAAACTGAGCTGAAAAACAACAGCTGCATCTGACACAGGAGGATCCTCCACATTTTGTCTCACACAACACTGTCTCATAATGCAGTGTAGTACTTTGTGTATGACTATATCATATGGTGGCATAACTAAGAACCTGCTGTTCAGCAAACGGATCTCTTGTATCACCTGTGTTCCTCTGCTGCATGCCAAGGTGATTGATGGTGCTCTGCTGCATGAGGATCTATTTGTTCTGCAGTTACATTGCTATACTCTAAGTAGCCTCTGTCCTCCACCACCCTCTCAGTAATTCCAGGCTTTTAAAGGATTAACATCTCCCTAAACTTGTGGATCATTAAAGCTGAAGTGGCATTAGTTCAAATTTACAGTCACTAGCTTCCTCCAGAAATATAGATGTATCCATTCATAAATCTAGGTGAGAAATGCCTACTTAACAGGCTGTATAGTCACATCTTTATGAAGGTTAGATCTCTGGCACAGATGGATTGAAACGTAAAACAAAAATTCAGTAATATCTTGGCAGAAAGTATCTAACTACTGTACTCAGAAAGTTGTGGTATCAGTTAGACAGCTCTTAAATATATCCAGGGATGGCAATTCAACCATTTCTCTGGGCAGCCTGTTCAAGTCTTAGAGAACCCTTTTGGTATAGCAGCTTTTCCTAATGTCTGACCTAAACCTCCCTCATTGTAGCTCGATGCCATTTAATCTTGTCCTGTCAATTCTGACTTGTGAGAAGAGACTCAGTACTTGCAGCCTATTTTTTTTCTTTCCTTTCATTTTAGTCATAATCTTGCTTTAATTGATTTTATGCTGCATTTTCAGTTTATAAGGTAATGTTTGCCTAACAACCTCTGTCATCGTGACCTAGAGCTTTTACAGGTCACTTGCTTCTCACTCTTATTTTTGCAGGTGTCTCTCCTAATGCCTGCCCTCTTAATTTGCACTATCAAATACCAGGGGTGATTGTAATCCTTTGTGTGCTAGTTACTCAGATGCCGTGTCGTTCTAATCTTTTATTGCCAGATATTCTTTACCAGGTGCTGGTTCACTACATCACTTCCTCTTATCTCCTCATTTAGATTGTTTCATTATCTTTAATGATTCTCAGCATCACTACCCTTTGCTTCTCCGATCCAGAGGCCCAATGCTATGTTTCTCAGTTCAGGCCAGTAGACTATCATGCACAAGCTTCTGTATCTGAGATCATCATAAATGCTGCTTTGAAGAATCGGGTTTACCAGCTTTATCCTTTGTGTAAAATTTATGGTAGCCATTTTTGTAATACCAAACAGGCAAATTTTTCCAGAGGGTACTGCATCTCTGACTATATATTTTCAGATAGTTTTCACCTTTTTTTTTTCCCCTCAATCTTACATGTAGCTTTCATTAAAACATGTTAGCACTGTGTAATGTCAGACACGTAACAAAGAGCAAAACTTAAAGGAAGAACTACATTTACAAGGCAATTTGACTCTTCAAGTGATAACTGGTCACTGTTATCAGAGTTTAAATGTCTGGAAACCATCTTCTAATCATCACTAGACACTAACTCCATTTCGATCGTTTCACAAATGAGGTTTTCAGTTATATCAGATAATTCTGGATATACAGGATAAATCTGTCAGAATCCCTGTCACATAACTTCTCAACTTGCTTTTTATGTCTTCTGACCTGAAAGTTTCCAGCCAAACCCTATTTTTTTTGCATACATTAACTCAAATTTTAACTAAATTTTTGAGAAAAGTGCCCTCTAGGAACACAGTGTAAACTCAAACTCTCAAGACACTGAACTATTTGATCAGCAATAGTTAGTATAATCTTCTGCATACCCACTCACCAGCAATGGGAATTAAACCATAAGTTTAATTTACATAACTGAATAATGATGACTTACAGACCTTGGTGACCTGATTCAGGCTTCAGTGAACTAGGTACAAAAGACATAGGATAGAATAATTATCCTATCACACTCCTGAAAAGATATTTCTGCTCTCCTGAAAAGATACTAGTTGATTCACCAGCTTGCTCAGTTCAATAGGCTGAGGTGATTTACCATGTGTATATGCTCCCCATTTAATCAAAGTTGTTCTGCTCAGACCACAGATAGTTGAGGGATGTTGCTGTGTGTGTCTGCATGCTGCAGCTCCTTTCACATGAGAGAGTCAGCAACTCAAATCATGGAGATTGAAAGACCCTCTGCAGTTGGCACCACTTTCAGGACAATGTAGTCTGGGCTCTTGGTTTGTGCTCCAGACCTCCTTTACTTGGGTATACTGCTGCTGCATTTTAGAACAAGAGTTTAAATGACCCATACGTAGGCTGCATTAGTTTAGAATATTTCTTGGGGACATTGTCAGGCAACCATGTGTCCTATTTCTAGACTTCTTGCTCCCTATTCAGAGTTACTCCATGCACCTATACCCACTGCCTGCATAACCATGTGCCTAGCCCCACAGAGGACTACAGCACACAGCAAAAGATGTCAATGTTCAACTAGAAATAGCTTTGATTATTGCAACTCCAGCTGCATCAGATTCACAGGGTTAACAGTGTTAATGGATTATCCCATTTGTCGACATCCTTCATGTAGATGTGTGGCTCTGGCTATGTTAGATCAGGTTATCCAATTTTTTTTTAATGCAAACACTCAGAGATCATAGAATGGTAAGGTTGGAAGGAGACCTCAAGGATCATCAAGTTCCAACCCTCTGCCATAGGCAGGGACACCTCCCACTAGCACAGGTTACTCAAGGCCTTGTCCAACCTGGCCTTGAACCCCTCCAGGGAGGGAGCAGCCACAATCTCCCAGGGCAACCTGTTCCAGTGTCTCACCACCCTCACTGGAAAGAACTTCCTCCTAACATCCAGCCTAAATCTTTCTTTCCTCTGCCAGTTTAAACCCATTGCCCCTTGTCCTGTCATTACAAGATCTTATAAATAGTCCCTCCCCAGCCTTCCTGTAGGCCCCCTTCAGATACTGGAAGGCTACTTTAAGGTCTCCTCAAAGCCTCCTCTTCTCCAGGCTGAAGAGCCCCAACTCCACGAACTCCAAAATATATGAACATTTGAAAACATTGATACCTTAATCAGGAACAAGTAATTTTGCAATAATTCCAAATACAGGAACATACTGTATCTTAGAAAGACCCTTAGAAAGATACAATGTCTGTGTCTTAATTTGGAACAGCTATAAAAATGTTATTTAGCTGTAGTTGCACTTCCATGACGGCTGAGTGAAACATAGCCATTGCTTTAAAGCATTAGAGCAACATTACCCAGCAGTATAGAGAGGTCTTTTATACTTGACATTACTGGTAAATCTGTAGGTAATGCCCTTTTGACTGAGTTAAGGATACACATACTCTGTATGATCATTTTGGGGGGGGGAAAAAAAAAACCAAACCACCTCAAAACTTTATTGTTCATCAACACTCAAAAATGCAGTACTGGACTTCCAAATAATACTTTCAGCAGATTCCAACAGACTGGCTTCTTGCCCAGAATTTAAGGCCTCAGAATCATCTAGGCAGGAGTACTGAGAGTCAATATGTTCATGAGCTCAATATGCTTGGCCGAAGCACTTGGACTCTAGACTAAAAGCTGGATTTAGAAGAGTATGCAGCCATTGAGATGAAACATGGCATTCTCTGTTAGAGGCTGTATTGATCCTGACCAGGACACCATTGCATCTTTAAGAAGTAGAGATTTATACAGCAGTCAACCTAGGTAGGTCCAGGCCTATGCTATCCTGAATACAGAATGGTCATCAGGCCTGTGCTGTGATGTCTGTAAGATATTTTGACATTTGCTTTTTGTTTCATTTTACCCAAATCATTTATTATGAATAAAAATAAAGTCATTTTTTCCCAAGTAGAATCAGTTTTGCTATTAATGGTAACTGGTAAGAGGTTTCCCTGTCTCTGTCTTGATCTATGACCCTTCTCATTCCTGTCTCCCTGTTTTCACCCACCCATTCTAATGAGGGAATGTAAAAAAAGCTCACAGGTGTGATTTGGCTGCTAACCAAGGCTAGCCCACCACAAATAGGAAAAACTCAGGCTATTTTTCAATGCATAGTCTTTACTTACTGCATCTGAAAAGATGTTGTCATGTGCATGTTATGCATACAATGGGGCATTGGCATGTAGGTCAGTACAAAGCTTTTTTGTACAGAGATTGAAACAAGTCATACTGATTAAAATGCTCACTGAAGAGATTTCTTCTGTTTTTCAAACTATTCTGAACCTTCAGTACTTTCTCATATGGATGTCCTTGTCCCATTTCTATCACAAAGGAATCCCCAGTGTTTACTGATCTTCTCTCCACTATTCCCCTCTGACAAAACTGCACACCTTGCACCCACTTAGCCTGTTCTTTTGTGAGTAGAACAACTGTTGATCACAAGCTCTATGAAATACACTTTGAATATTGCTTTAGCCAAAGCCTTCCATAAGGACAAATGCTAAATGATGCTTCAGTAAGATGCTCATTGTGTGTGCCACTGTTTGTTCCTGTCCAAATTTTATCCTAATAGAACTATTAATTTCTATTTCTATTAGGAATTTTTAATCTTAATGAACAAATCAAAAAATTACCCCAATAGGTTATAGTGCTGCCCCTTGAGTTAGAATGATCACTTTCAAATGCACAAAGTGTTCAGTACTTGGATACTTAGATACTTTATAAATAGGAGAATTTTGTTCTTATAGATTCTTTTCTCATCTCTAACTCATACATACACTTATGATCAAGATCTCTGGCTTTGCATTTTCTGGCTGCAAAGTTAGGTCTGTGAGTATCTGAGAGAAAGGAAGAGAGAGCTTTAAGGTGGTCAATACTTGCCAAGTTCTAGGCATAAATTAAACTCTGTAACTTCAAAATGAACTTAAATCCCATTGGAAGAAAAAGATATTAGCACAATCTAACTTGTACTGGTGTGCAGCCATGTAAATTCAAGTAAAGAAATTACTAACAGCTTAAGCTATCATCTGAGGTATTCTCATTGGTTACCTAATCATTTTAGAGAAGAATTTCTCTTAAAGAAGCACAAGGTATTCTATATATACAACATGTAATGGGAGAACATTTCACTAACTAATATCATTTATAGGTCATAATAACTTTTAAAATCTGCTTTCTTGGAAGGTCTGCAATGTTTCTGCTTCTCATTTGATAAACGTAACTACAGCTAAATTACTCTCCAAATTTATACAGGAACCACAGTCACTAATTGGAAGTTGAAAGTATCAGACACTTGACTAGCCCTAGCCTATTTCTGTACCAAGTAATAGGATTATTGAAAAATTCTGTCCTTATGTATTGTATTCAAGGAGAAAAGCACTGTAAAGTTCAAAGGCTTAATTTAGACACCATTAGAAAAATATTGCAGTTCTTGAGACTGTTCTATACAGATCAGCAAAATGAGCTATTGAGCAGGGAGTTAAAAACAGTATATAGGAGGAAAAAATGGAATTAGAACAGCCTTTACATTCATCTCACTGTATGGCACATACTTTTCATTACTGCTTATATACATTTAGGTTCATAAAATTCAACAGTAAAAGGTGCACATAAAACATATTTAACATTCTCAATTCAGGTTACTAGAATAGTCTTCTTAATGGAGAAGTACTAATATGAGCTATTTCCATTGTGAATCACTTTCATCAATCACTTCCAGCTATATTTGCAAGTCAAGCAAAAGTAGTACCCTTAAAGGTCTACGTATCGGTTGGTATAAACATGATCAGTTCACTTGCTAACAAGGTGCTTTAAGTTCCACCAAACTACAAAACTGTTTTCTTTAAAGAAGAGATTCTGAATGGTCATCTATCCAACTATTTATAGATATTTACAAAGTAGGCTGTTTGGACCATAGCTTTTGTGGCTTTTTTTTTTCTGAGTAGCAGTCAGCTCAACTGCAGATAGGCAATCTTTAGATAAGTGAGACTAACTTGGTTTGTCATCTTGCATTCCACACCTTTATCAAGAAGGATAATTGTTCCTATGGACAGTTAAATAACTACTGAAATGGATCTCATTTTTTTTCTTCAAAGGAAGCGGCTTTGTCATCTGTTTTCAGAATTTCTCTACGTTGAGATGAATATTTAAATATTTTTATTCTTTTGGAGAACACACAAATGTGAATGCTGTAGAAATACAAAACAATCTTAGTTCTCTGTTCATTTTCATAGGGGCTGACTTTCTGCTTCAGCAGCTCTAAATCACTGCACAAAGTTAAGTGAGATTCAGTAACTTTTATACATAGAGATAATTTGGTATGTGTCTGTCTGCAATACTCCATCTATTTATTCCATCTATTTTCAGATTACCTTTCAATTATAAGGGTGTATTAGTAAACATATACAATGTATGATTTAAGTAAGGTCACATAGTATTTGTATTTTGCAGATACACACTTCATAAAATATACATTTAATCATTTGTCTGTCATGCTAAGAATATAACTGGAGTTTTAGTGAAAGAATGGAGTGGGGTTGTTGGAGGAATGAAGCAGTTTTGTCTTGCAGTTGTGCTGGTCTGCGTTAAGAAGATCCTCAAAGGTCATCATAACCTACTGAATAGACAATGCTTGATAAAGGTAGAGGGACACTGTTATTCTGCACACCTGAATTTCCACAGGGTTCATCCAGATCAAAGCAGAAGTTGGTTCTGGTTTAGAGATTGTGGTGGTTTGGCCCAGGTGCCCTTAAGGAGGTAGTTTCATGAAGAGTTTGTAAAGTAGATAGATTCATTCTAATTTGCATTAATTATGAAATTTTGTCTTTCTTTGGTTGTTTAGTCATAGCCTGCCCAATAAAACTTCTCTGAGATTGAGGCAGCCTTTATTTGTGAGACTACATTAAACAGTTTATTCTTTGAAATCAATCAGCAGAGAGAAGTTCAGAAGCTGCTAGACAGCCCCAGACGCTGTGCCCCAGAGAGTGCTGCAAGCCCAACTGAGACTGCAACAAGCCCAAGTGGCTTATCTTTTGTTTTGAGTACTTATTCCTAAACACCTCAGCAAGCCTATGAGTGAAGTAGACATCACCCTTGTTTTGTCTTTCACAGCCTACAGTATAGTTTTCTTCATTAAAATATGCTGGTTTGAGCTAACTGGAACATTCTTTCACCATCAACCTCCCTAAATGAAGACATTTGCTTACCTGTAACATTATGATGATAATGTGGATCAAAGACTTCAAACATGTTCTGAAATTCTTGACTCTTCTGAGGCAAGAGATGACCTCAGCCTTTTAGAAAAAGAGACAAAAATTAGTTTGACCATGTGTTGTTGTCTTTATTGCTTCCCTTGTGTTTACATGTATTGCTTCCTCCCTTTTACACATGATGGGGTATGTATATTTTTCTCAACAAGAGAATAAGAAGCCACAGTACGTGATTAGATCTCAACAAAATACCTTGAGGCTGTAGATTACCCAAAAGGAAAATAATACAGGCAAAGCTCAGCTTTGCATACTCAGCTTCTGGCATTATTCCTGGTCATTGCGGTTTCTTTCATGATAAATACTGAGGGTAAATCCTTGTTTAGACATAAATGCTTCTATTGGCTTTTTGAACCTTCAAATAATGTGGAGAAACTGAGAAATTGTTATCACTCTTAGTGGATAGAGATGTGATTTGTTCCTGCTTTTCAGTAACATCTTTCAATCTCTCCAAGCTGGAAATGTCCATTCAAATACCAGAAATAAAGAAAAACTAGAAAGATGAGCTATTAAAGTAAGAGAGATTATTTCTCTTGTCAGAAGACACAAAGTGAATGTACTTCTTTAAATGGAACAGAACAGTAAAATAACCCAGGTGGAGGATGATTTAAATAAAACGAAGTAGTTGGATGGAAAATTTGCTTATATTTTTATTAACGTGCAGTGATGTTGATATGTCAAAAACAGAATTCACTTCGAGTTTAAAAAAAAAAACAAAAAACAACAAACTAAAACACACTAGTATCTTAATTTGGTCATGAACAGAAAATGTCTTGGTGGTCCAGCAAGATATAATGGCCTTCCTAATACAGATGCCAATAACACATTTCACAACAAGAGAGACAGCTCAGCACTTCTCCTTTGCTGCTTTGTGAACTTCAAACTGAGCACTTTTTCACCTTGGCTCGTCAAATATTATTGTCAAAGTTCTAGTGGCTTTGGGGAAATCTTTGTGCAGTAAAAGATATTGTGCAGGTGACAATCTCCAAAATGAGTTGTACTAAAACAAAGGATTTACTGTTGAGGAAACATTGTAAGTAAAGCAGTTCTTTATTTTGGTTTGCCTGAAAAAGTGGTGGTAAGTGAAATAAGTGTATTTCAAATAATCCATCAGCATTTAGTGGTAGAAGTGGTCCCACTGACATCTGACATTAATTGTGTAACTACTTCATAAAAGCATACAGAGTGCTGATGCACTGGGTCTCTGGGAGTGTAAAATAAAAACACTTCATTTCTGCTTTGCTGTTGAACACTTTTTTCCTGTTAAAGTACAATAGAGTAGCATACACGAAAAAAAATCGTTTGGAAGATAGCATATTAAAATATTAATTGATGAATGCTTAAGATCTATGTTTATTTGAAAACTTACCTTCTAAACACAATCTATTACTTCTACTTTTTCCCACATTTAGTGCCAAATCTTACTGTATTTTTTCCTGGGTAACGTACGTGGTCTTAATCTTAAGTCATGTTTTTCTCTTATTCTCACCCTTTTTCATAGGTGGCTCCCTCCATGGATTAATTAGCTCTCTTAAAATGACATGAACCTCTTTTTTGGATGTGCCCATCCCTTCTACAAACATCAACAGTCATGTTTCATTAGCTTGGATGACTGTCAGTGAGAGCACCAGACATGCTTTCTACTTGTTCCCATCAAATCAGTGTGCCAGTGATGGCCCCGCTCTCAAGAAAACAGGCTATTTGGTGGGGGATTTGCAGAGTTGTTAATATCATTGCCATTTCCTAGCATGTACAGACCTTGAAGGTCCACATCGTCGTGGTTCCCGAGGTAGTGCTGGAATGCTGGGTGAGCATGATAACACGTATGAGGGTGTATGACAATAAGCATGGAAAATCTAAAATAACTCTGCTGCCTTCTTACTGACTATCTGACTCATGTTTTGCTACAAAATGCTTGTTGTTCTGTTTTATACTATGAGAGAGNAACTCCCAAACCATCACAAGACTCATCACCCTCAGTTGGCTCTTCTGCCTGAGTACAGGATCATAAAGGAAACAGTTTAGTGTCTACTCTCTTCAAGTGGTCTTTTTGGGCCAAAACACAAGAAACGTAGAAAACAATTTGGTTAGAAAAGTCAAGATGAGAACGTATGCTGTTCAAATCTTGGATTCAAGGCATTCTTATGCCATGACAAAAACATATCTTTGTTCTGCTTTTCCTCCAGGTGTGAATGCCTCTGGTTTACAACACTGTTGAACATGATTCTAGCTGTTACTCTATCGTTCCCATCCTTCCCGTTACTCTATCGTTCCCATCCTTCCCGCGCTGTTTCTTTCACTTCTTTCTTTCAAGTGATCAAGAATCACTTGAGATTCTTCATCTAATCTGAATTATGAATTCTTCAGAGTAGGGTTTATCTTTGTTATGTGTACTTCCTGTGCTCTGACATAACAGATTCTTGAGCTCTGTATTATGTTCCCAGCCAGAACTTGGAAGAAGAATGCTCTTAATGAATCTCTAAACTCCATTAAAAATAGAATTGTGGGAAATGTCAAATCATTTATCAGTTTCTTTGTAGGCGAATTAGGCAGAACTCATATACTTCTCAAAAATATGCTAATGAGTAATGAAGCGTGCTGATAACTTGGAAATTACTGAAGGGGTACAAATAGCAAAATTATACATGCCTTATTCATCAGCACCACAAATTTTAGTAGCTATGCCACTTCTGGGCTCACTCCTCTACCATTACCTGAGCTATATGGCCTAGATATGCGTCATGCAATGCCATCATCCAGGGAGCACCCTGGGCAGCTGGAATGAGTTATGAGTCAGGAGAATGTCTTACAAGTTGAGGCAATAACAGGTGAAAAGACAGGGTGCTGTGATTAAAATATAGTTAAGAAATAGAAATAGATGTTTAAACCCTATTGTTCTCTTCAAATTCTTTGAGAAAAATTAAACCATGGCCTGAAGGAATTATGAATAGCTAAGAACAGAGACACCTCTGTAATTTTTTGAGGAAGTAAATAGATCATCAGTATTTTGCTAAGGAGTATTTTCCCAGATAGACACTTTTAGTTATGTACTTCAAAACGTAAATGGGAACAGAAATAATACCATAACACAATATTGGTAATTGAGGTGCAAAGCAAAAGGCAGGAGGTCTATTATATCACACAGAAGTAGAATGCTGAAGGTCTGTAAAATCTGAATATATGTGCTGGAGACAAGTTCTGAGATTAACAACAGATCGTTTTTAATAGAATCAAAGTCCTTGCCATTTGTTGGAATGCCAGGAGGCATATGAAGGATAGAATTTTGTCACTACTACAAGAAAAAAATGTGTTTACTGATTGTTAAATTTCCTTGCAAACAGCTCTGCTAAAACTAAGCAAACCTTATTCTAAAATCACCTGCTTAAAGCAAGGCAGAAAAATGCAACCACATTAATTCAAATATTCATTTTCTGCTTCAACTGATGAAGATGAGATTGCAAGAACAACCTTCACTGAGGGGAATAACCTGATAGATCATTGAGCTACTGCATTGAAAATCTGTACATAGTTAAGGAGATTTTTCAAGCACTTCACTCAAAGTATCATGCTTCATTTTCCTCTAAGATGTGTCCTGCCTCAATTCACTGCAAGAGATTATGGGCAAGTGAGTATTTATTCCCTTGCAAATTGACTACATGGCACATTCCAAAATGCAAAAATATATTTGCTTCTTGGAGGTGGGAACGTAAAGATAAATTTTTGGGGTAATTACTCAGGAAATACTTTAAGGTTTCTGTACTAATTATACAGCTATTTAAGGATAAAACTCTGCATACACTCATTTCTGGCAACTTGGTTGTTCATTATCTTTGCAAATTTCCACAAGACATTGTACATAAAA
Source organism: Ramphastos sulfuratus (assembly GCA_013399055.1). Lineage (NCBI taxonomy): Eukaryota > Metazoa > Chordata > Aves > Piciformes > Ramphastidae > Ramphastos > Ramphastos sulfuratus. The sequence goes on along the minus strand of WBNM01009373.1, from coordinate 25,828 downwards.
TGTTTCTTGTGTATGCTAAAATAGAAATTACTCTTCTGTTTACCATAGCTGCATTTGTTTAAATTTGAACAGATTGCTTCTCTACAGAATTGTAACAATGGGTTTGCTTTCTATTGTATTTTCATGCACTCACTGTACTGAATTCCTCATTTCCACCATTTATTTTTTTTTATTTAGAGGAGGAAAATATATTAAGTGCAATGTTCATTCTGCTGTTGAAGTTGGGAAATTCTGGAGTTCAGAAGTACTTCAATTCTGAAGGTAAGGCACAGGACCCAAAGATTGTTGTCTTTCTCTTTTCCTAATCTACACCTTTTCATTTTTCTCTTCTCTAAATACCTTCCTTTTTGCCTGACACCTATGTTCTTTCCATTTCACAGTTGTTGCCACCAAGGGGTGAGGAGAATTATTTTCATTTGGTAGTGAGGATGTGTGGAGGATTACTTCTCCTTGGAGAGGTGGGTGCCATGGTCTTCCTCTTTCAGCATCACATTTTCACTTCCTTCATTTAAAGACTGATTCTCACTGCTGTCTTGCACTTATTAATTAAAAGACTGAAGTAATGAAATAACTCACCTGAATATATTACTTCATCAGAATCTTCTAGAAACATTAGTTCATGAAACCTTACAATACCTAAAACAGGTTTTGGTAGACAGAGACAGCAAGTAGAAGTGTCATAATAAAACACAGTTTACACACTTTTTTTTTAGATTCTAAATATGCAATAAACAAAAAATAGTTGTATTTTATGTTATGTCATAATGTGGTAAGATCTATTTTCCTTTCCTATACATATAGTAGCATTGTATTAATAATAATTTTTAAAACCCAAATCTTCTTTATTTCAGAATAAATTTAGAAGTGGATGAGAACTGAAATACAGATTTAACCAAATATTCTCAACTAAACAAAATAGTGGAGTTTTTTTGTCTTGTTTTGGTTTTATTTTCCAGCAGCTGACTACACTACTGGGAGTCGTGGTAGGCCTAAATAGGCTTACACATGTCCTGGCTGGCCCAGACATGTGTTTCTGCTCTCCCTGCTTCTGCTATGGGGGAAGCAATGACAGGAAAGGAAAATAAAAGCCCTGGCTTCACCTAATATGGTCAGACTTGGCTAACTGCCATTCTGATTGGCTAGTCTGTGTCCAAAGGCCCATTAGTCTTGGGCTGTATTGATAAAAGGAGATGAGCAGATGACACAGGGTGCTCTGCTGTTGTATCCGTGCTTGTTACTGCCTTATTGTATCCCGAACTGCTTGGAAACTGCCTTCAACGAGTTTACCAGGAACAGGCTCTAAATGCCTGCAGGCACTCAGCCTGCACAGCCAGTGTGACATTGTGCCAAGACTGTACATGGCCTGCATCCTGCCTGCCCCTCTGCAAGGCTTCCGCTGAATGGGGAGTCAAGAGGAACTCTGTCAGAGACTGTGCCAGACTCCCAGCTTCCTGAGAAAAGAGCCTGGGAAACTTCAAAGCCTCTAATGGCTTTCAGACCACCGACAGCAACCCCTTCATGTGTTTTGGGTACTGTCCGATAATATTTTGTGAGTAAATACTTAAAGCCTCTTGTAATCACTAATTGCCTTCTGCCATAAGCAGAAAGGAGCTTCCTACATCCATCTAGTGGCTAAGCAGGATAATTAAACCCAAGCAATATAGTGACAGCCAAAAATCTTCTCCTCCGGTATAATGTTTGCATTTGCTAATTATTTCTTAAAGTGTTTCAATTTTGCCTGTTCCCTGTGTGTATAAATTTCCAAACCTTCGAATCTTGCAAATAAGTTTTCTGGCGAGATTTAATGCTAATAAACAATTTTCATAGTTACCAACAATCTTTGCCTGGATATCAAAATTAATATCGATTATTAATTTTGTATCATTCATAACAGAGCCATAGTAAAAATAGGTAGATTAGATATTTCATGTTTGAGATTACCTAACACCTGCAAATCAGCATTATCTAGTGCTTACTGAGTGATCTGAGACAAGAAATCATGCCCTCCAGGATCACTTTAGATGTTTATATGCTCGTTAGAAGTCCAGGCAGCAGAGCATTCTAGTGTCCCTACATTTCTAGATTAGGACAGAGATTAGTTCAAGGGTAGTTAAAATGGTTCTCTGGGTAGTTATGGTGCCTCATTTGAGTCCTAATCTCATACATGGCTGGATTATTGTTGTCATCTAGAGTCCCACTAACCATCATTATTGATTTACACCAAAGTAAAACACACCTTCAAATAATATTGATTAAGCATTTTGCAGCCTTCTGTTTAATTACAGTTTTACATGTTTCATGAATAAAAAATATCATGTTTTGAAAGCTCTTGGACACACAGGCTATGCTTCAGCCTGTTAGAAAAGGGACATCAGTTCTTGTTTCTCAAAGGTTCAGACCAACAGAACAAGTGTTTAAGTATTATTCAGCTGTGATGAAAATGCTTTAAGAATGTTGTGTAGAGCCTTCATTCCTCAATATTTTGTGAGCACAGAAAGAGGGGAAATATCTGGTGCAAGTCAAAAGAAGACATGAGAAGCTAAAGAGACATGGGCATTGAAAGCAAAATTGGTTGTCTGGAAAGAAAGGCTTCACTTCTCTATTAAAGCAGTCCTGGATTGAATGGAGGCAGAACATTTCTGAAAACAGTGTGTTACACCCTATCTCCTGGCAAAGGTTGGCAGAAGCCTGAGGGGAGGAATGAAATGGAGATCCTGTTCAGTCAGCCACCAGCATGAACCGGCTTTCTCATCTTCAAGCTGCCTGGTCTACGCAGAATTGCACAGCTAGCTGTACAGACAGCTGCTGCACACTTGCTAAAGGGGCTTGTACAAAGCTCAGTTCAGCTCAGAATAAATATTGATAAATGACTGCAGGAAATGGTGGTCTGCCAAAATCAAGCATTTACAGGTATCTTTTCCAGATGACTGTGACATGTAATCATGTAACAATTTTCTTTCCACTTTCCTCCACTGAGTAGAAGGAATTTTTTTTTTTCCTGTTGAAGTGACTTTTGAAGTGAGTTCCCATACAAGTAGCTTTTCTAGTAAAACCATTGCTCACAGCAGTGGAACTCAAATAGTAGAGAAGGGGAGCATTTTTCACAGCATAGTCCCAGTCAGCCTATTCTGACATGACAGTAAGAGCTGCTAGTGAAGCTGTTCTCGGCATCAGGATCTAAAGTGTGTGAGTCTTACCAATGTCTATTCATCTAAGCTGTGTTTTTATTTTTAAGATACTGTGAATTCAGTTTATTCTTCTTCTGTAAGATATGATAGTACATTTATAGACATACTATACTAAGACTGGGGGCTTTTGCACATGCCCTTGAAAAACAACAGGGAAAAATACTTGAATCTTCTTTCTCTTCTTTCTCCTGGAAGAAATCACTGAACTAAATATCTCCTGTCTATGATCATACAAATTACATATTTATATTTCGCTGAGTTTTAACCTTTTTTCATTCAAATGGGGGGGGGAGGGGAAATTCTGCAATTACTACTCAGTGAGTAGCATTTTCAGATTTAAATGATCAAACATTTCCAATAAAATGAGCGAAAAATCACCAAACTTCTAAAGAAGATCTTATTTACGTTAAAATATTATCCTATAATAGTCATCTATCTGTAATATTTGAATTTTCTCTGCTAACCTGCAAGGTGTGTGACAGTGACTCATACATTCACACATACACTGAAAGGTAAATTTTGGCTTCCATCAAAGTCTGTCTTTCTTATTTACCTCTTCACTGCAATTGTAAACATTCCTTTCCATTACTTGAATTACCTGTCACTCATAAAGGAAACTCTTACAGTCACACAATGCTTTGCAGAGTGAATGATTGCATCCTGGCATAAAGCAGGTATTCCTGAGTCCTCTTGTGAAATTTGAGCATACACCAAGATCTTACAGGAACAGAGAATATCTCGGATTGCCAATACCACTGGACACTCTTTTGTCTGTCCAAGGCTTCAGGTAGGCTTAAGAATGAGTGTGTATCTGAATAGGATTGGTTAGAAGTGATGTAAAAGGACAAAAATTTGGCCAAAGTCAACTTCTTTATATAATTTTAGGTTCAGTAATCAATGAAAAGTTAAATATTTTCACTTGTAAGAGTAAAGTTTTACCAGAACTCTAAATACTAAAAGACCAGTTTGTTAAACAGAGAAAGATCAGAATCAGTAGGTAATTTAGATCAAAATAGAGAACTTGGAAGCAAATCCATTACTTGATCTTTTCTTCACTGAACTGTGGATTGTTTTTTGTTAGGATGTTATTTTAAGCCTAACCTGTGTCTCTTAGTTTAGAAATATTCCAAGAGATTCCTCCTGTCTCCCTAGAAAGTGTGTCCAGGACCAAGAGTGAAGCCCTAGGACCGGGCAGATGCATATCCTTGTGCTCTGTTCCGTAGCCTGATCAGTGATATGTCCTCTTGTGCACTGAATTGGGGGCACAAAGTTTGACAGACTACAAGCAACAGGAATAAAACCAGAATCAGGAACACTGGCTGGTCTGGGAATCCTTGCTTGCAGAGTGTCCAAGTATAAGCACTAGAATTAAAAAGAGAATAAAGAGGATTGTGTGACCATTAATATGGTGATTATTTTAAGATTTTGTAAAACTAGAAAGTACTTGCTCTGAGTAACTATATTGAACTGAATGTTCATTTTAATTTGCATTAAATACAAACAGCCAGTACCCATACTGATTTTCTTGTGTGCTCAACAAACAACTCTTGAATGCGCAAAGATGCAACAGCTAACAGCTTCCCTCTCAGCCTTTTGTCATTTTTTTCAGCAGAAACTTGATCATTCACTTGAACTTCTTCAAGCAGCTTCCCCAGGTAGCTCTCAGAGATCAGTGAGAAATCAGCCTTTAAGGCAAGGAACAATACCTCATCTAGCATCTGGTTTCAGTATTTGTGTGTTTGAGACATATGTTCAGAAATGCCTTCATATGCACATACTGTATTCACATTTTAGGTAAAGGCATAACAAGTAGGCTTTGCTGCAGTGACCCTGATCAGTAGAAGGTGCCATGCCATTACATGTTTGGCATATGCTCTAATATTGCTAGAATGGGACAACTCTCAAAAGCAGACCTTCAGTAAAAATAAAATTGGGTTACAGTATGACATAATCTAGATAGAAGCCTAGGTTTCCACTTAATCATAATGGTTGGACTTGATGATTACAGAATCACAGAACTAACCAGGTTGGAAAAGACCTTTGAGGTCATCAAGTCCAACCTGACGACAAAACCATGGCACCAAGTGCCTCATCCAATCTCCTTTTAAACACCTCCATGGATAGTGACTCAATCACCTCCCTGGGCAGCCCATTCCAATGGGCAATCACTCTTTCTGTGAAGAACTTCTTCCTAACCTCCAGCCTAAACCTACCCTGTCACAGCTTGAGAGACTGTCCTCTTGTTCTGTTGCTGGTTGCCTGGGAGAAGAGACCGACCTCTACCTGACTGCAATCTNAAGCATCACAGTGAGCCTATGAGTGAAGTAGACATCACCATTTTTTTCCTTTCACAGCCTATAATACAATTTTCTCTATTAAAATATTCCACTTAGCCTTAAACCAGCACAAATGGTTCTATGTATCTGTAAATATTTAAATGCTGCATATAGGAAGAAGTTAATAGTACTGATGATGACCACCCTAACTTACAGTTTATTTTTTGAGAAGGCAGCCTAAAACCCACGGTCTAAGTCTTGGGGCCATAAATGTCTAGTGTCCAAAAAAAAAAAAAAATGTTGCTATAATAATAGTGCAGTAGAATTTAAGGACATAAATAAGCAGATATGCACCTATAGTTAACAGTTCACATCAGTACTATTAAGAAGGACTATTTTGGATAGTCCTCAATTTTCTGTGATTTGAGTACAAGCCGAGGACATCATTAACGAGGATCTGATGATGAAGTGGCTGAACTAATATTAGCATATTATTCTGAACAGCTGGTGTTTGCTGAGACAACTCATTTTATGGAACCTCCATTTCGTGTTGTTCACTGGTCTGAAATTCTGTATGTTTTAGACCATGTTCTAGGGTGCATCTCACCCTTTGTTTTTTTCACTGTGATGTTAATGGTAGTCTCAGTAATAATACTGTTAAGTGCAATTCATGGTCATGTATTTTTTAAAAATTGCAGGTCAGTTGTGTTTTGGGTTTTTTTTTTTAATTCTTGAGCTAGGAATTGTTGAGTGGCATTCTCTATATTCTGATGAAATTTTGTCAGGCTTGATTTAAAAATGTTAGTCACAACTTCACTTAGTAACTCTTAAAAGAATATGCACTTTAGCTGTATCTACTAAAAACTTAGTAATCTCTCTCAGCAATCCTGACCTTGTCTCACTGAAAGTTCTTTTAGTGACTTGTGATTTAAGGAGAAAAAGAGACAAGGTGACAAAATATATACTTAGTCTGCCATTTTCTGAAAATAAATGCTGTTTCAGAATACTTAAATAAAATTTAATGCACCTTAAAATTGCATGTGGGAAGGATTTGCTGTGAAAACAACTGTGTTTTTCCATTACAATCTCACACTTTCATCTTTATTTCTATCATCAGCAAAATGAAAAAGAAAATAAAGAAAATTCATGAATCAGCAAAAATATTCGCATGCCTAAGCTAAGTTGCTGTGTCACCCAGTTGCTGTATATATTTACCTCCCACCTGCTCTATCAGTTTTTCTGTAGAGCAGCCATATGTTTCAGAGCTTTCTTTGAAGCATCCAGGTTATTTTTGTATGCTATCAGTTATCACACAACATGAGCAGAAGAGACTTCAGTTCTGATGAGTACGGTGGCTGTGAATATTAAGAAATTAACAGTTTATGGCCTATGAAAAGAGACCAATAAAGCTTCTCCACCTCTGATAATAATTTCTAATGTGTAAACTAAAAATGATAAAATAATCTCCTTTCATCACTATATAGATTATGACCAAAGCACTGATGTTTGTACTTCCTGCCTCATGAGTTCCTGAATGTAATGCCATGTTTCTCAGCTCAATAAACCATAGGGATACACATTGATACTCTGATTTCTGTGGACAATTTGGAAGATAGAAGGGTGAAGGTTGAGGTAAAGTGTTTGGACTAAATGATCTTTGAAGATCCTTTCCAATGCATTCTACGATTCTAATTTTGGAGCAGAAATCTCACTTCATCCATGTGCCGTAACAATTTCATCCAATAGGTTTCTGATTTTTCAGATTTTTTTATTATACAATTTTTTAAGCATCTTTTGCTTCTACTTGGGTGATCTTATTCCTTTCCTCTATTACAGGGTTTCTTAGAGTGTTTCTTTGCTGTCTTTATTTTCCTTCTCCTTGCTTTTTCCTTCCAAGCTCTTTCTCTGTGTCCAGTGTTCTTAAATTAAAACAGAAAGTCAGGTTCAGGCAGTGAAACTGTTTTTTTGGGTCAAATCTCCTATTGCAGGAGCTGCTAGAATACCTGCGAAATCTGAGCAGCACAACTGTGACACATAACTGGCGATTCCTACACACACAAAGCTGTGACTACCTCCGAATAATGGTCCAGAGCTCACCTCTCCACATTTGTAGATCAAGACTTAAATATTTTTTGAAAAGCATTCATCAAAAGCATCATGTCAAATGGCAACTGCTACCATGAACTTTCTCGTACTTTCTTTTGACAACTTACAGTGTGCTGCCACTCTGGTTTCTTACAAGAGTAGCATTCTTTGAAGACCTAAGCAAAACAAGAAACTTGGTCAGAAAAGCTCAATTTGTTGCTGGTTTTGCTCAAGTCATTATGTGTTTCATTTCTGTAGAAGTGTCTTTGAATGCCACTAGTTTTTTGGGTTTTTTTGCAAAGAATCAATGCATCTATGAGCAAGAAATACCTTAAAATATTCATAGCATTTTGACTGGGGCTGTAGTTTTATTTAGCTTTAGCTGGCAGAGAAGGAAAGATGTACATGTGTAGAAACCTAAATCTGAAGGCCAGCACAAAGATGAGAGATGAGCAAAGACGGTAGATACATAAATAAGGTTATTTAGAGACAAAGTTTAAATAAAGGAAGAGAATGGAGGCCATGACCTATGGGGCACCCACAGGAAGCACAGACATACAGAAGGCCTTCTAAAACATATGTCAAAGGAATGATTAAACAGGAAGAAAGAGAGACACAGGTGGGATCAGTCACAGAAGCAAAGACTGAAAAATATTTCAAACAAAATAAAAGGCAGTGCAGAGGTCAGATATGATGAGGATACATTGGAGAAGTCTGAGACTTTGCTAAAATGTCACTAAAGATTTTGGCAAAAGTACTACCCTTGAAGGCAAGGGAGAAATTGAGTATAAATAGATGGGAAAATCCAGGCTACAGCAGTAAATGCTGTGTTTAATGAGCTTGAAGTAAAAGGGAGGAACAAGATAGTGCAATAAATGAAGAGAAAATTTAAGATTAAGGTAGGATATTTTTCAAAGAGCAAAGACTGCCCTTTTGTACTGTGAAGAAAAAGATTCAGAAAGTAGTAAGAAGTTATGTGGAAAATACAGGCAATGGTAAGAGTAGTGTGAAATAGTTTCAGAGATGAAGAAAAGGCTCAAGAACAAATTAAGGGAGAACTGGTAGAAACTATGCAGATCAGCAGCAGGAAAGAAGACTGAATTTCAGGAAGAAAACAGGGAAAGGAAGGTGAGAATAAAGTCATGCTGTATTTCAACAATGTTATCGGGCAAGAAACTGGTAAGGAAGGAGGAGGGAGGGAGGAAAGGAAGGAAGAAGGAAGGAGACAGAGGAGCATTTGAAGTCCTAATCAATGGTGGGGAAAAGCAGATGGGACTATGGAGATTTAAAGTAGTTGGGAAATAGTTACTCAGCTAGACAGATGGTAGAATGGAACAGAAAATGCATTAATGGAGAGAGACTGACTTCAAAAGTGCTTCAGAAAGTATTTCACTGTGAGGGGGGGGAAGTGTGAAATATGTTGATTCAAAACCACCAGGAAATGGACCTGGCTGAATGAAGCGGTGGAGAGCCTGATGAGCAACTGGTGTGAGGGCAGAAGGGAAAATAAAGATGTGAAAAATATCAGCTCAAAGCTCTCAAACGGAGGGGAAAAAAACAAACACACCAAAGCAAAATAAAACCCAACACCAAAATAATCATCCTTTTGAAATGGAAAATAAGCACTTCTCGGTGATAGCCAAAGGCCAGCGGGAACCCAACGCAAGGAGACTGTGGGCAATTTTCAGACTTTAGAACAGGATCGCATACGGAACTCTTATCCTTCTGATACAATGATCCTTCTGCAGAGATTTATTCATTTTCTACATGAAATGCATATTTATTTATTTTTTTATCTTTTAAAAATCTCAAGAGAACTTTCAGGGTTCCTTGAAAAAAAAAATACTGAAAACTGAAAATCTCTACAACTTTCTTAAAAGAAAAAAAATAGTTTGTTTTTTTTTCAATTAACAATCTTAATATACAAGGAAATTCACTGTCTACAAACTTCCCCTGTCCTCCTCATTACTGTAAACTTTCTTAAGTCATTGGTCTTACTGTGCAGATACACATAACTGACTCTCCCTCCAAGTTAATTTGCCATGTTTAGCTTTCTTCTCATCTAACTAAATTCCTTGGTAGCTATTCCCACAAAAGGTCCTGCCACAGGATTCTAATTTGCCTTATTCAACTTACCCCTGAGAAGCACTGATAATTTTCTCCTACTCTTAATTTAAACTAGCAAGTGACATGTCTTCCATTATTCTTTGACTTCAACACTAATATTTAAAATGTCCACTGGCAGAAATTATCACCAGCTCTGCAGGCATTTTTCCCCTGAGGAAACACAAAGCTGTAACACCAATAAATGCTGCCTTTTTGCCTTACATTTCACCCTGACCTTGTATTGACCCAACAGACTCTGCCTCTGTAAAGAGACACTGGAAGAAGAAGCCAGTCAGTACCACAGGGGCAGCAGGTTTTCAAAATGTTAGAGAATAAAGCCATTTCCATTACTCTGATGTAATTCATTCTCAAAAAGCTTTGTGGCTTCTAATAACAGATTCCATATGCTCTAAAATAAAGTGATACAAAATCACCATACATGTAAGATTTGAACTTTCAAAGCAGATCAAAATAAGGAGAAATCTGGATATTCAAAACAGAATAACTATACTAACTATGCTATAAATTACTCTCACAGTCTTTAGTTCAACAGTGACCTTGATGCTAATCAAGAATTTAGGATAAAAACTAAAACTCTGGAGAGATTTTTAAATGCATGTCTCATCAAGTTATCATAATTAAACTGTCATTTTCATCAAGCAGTTAAATGTGACCAAACTACCATGCAAAACTATCAACCACAGCACATATACATTTCAATTGCAGTTTAGGATGCATTTATAAAAGTCTTCCTAAGATAATCCATGAGCTAAAATGTTAAAGTTTTGTCTTTGGAGGAGAAGACAAAGATATTGTATAAAGTTTGCTATTAAAATTATGAAATCACCAATCCTGAAAATGGTATGGATAAGGGAATAATTTTGATATATGTTTACAGGATATTTCATCAGCAATTAAGAGACTGAAAAATCGAAGCATGGTTTTATATGTCAAATTTTAGGTGCACTTTATTTAAAGTTAGCTTCTGAGACAGCCAGAAATCATTATCCACAAGTACAAACCCTTTCTACTGAAAATGTATACATCTTTAAACAGATTTGGTTACTTTCTTATAGAAATCACAGGCACATTTATGTGTTCCAGGGTCACCTTTCTGTATTAATTTCATGTTTCAGCGTATATAAGTGTTTATACCATGACTCCACACAATCATTTCTCCAGCATCCACAGCTGTTCTTCCTACTGGTTTTGTTTACCATCATTCTTGCAAATTCAGAAGGGCCAGTAACTCCTCCACCCACTTTTTTACCACCCCATCCAAGTCCTTAGAGAAAGGACGTCTGGAGAGTTCAAGTTACGAGACCATAACTTGGGCCAGTCAAGGAGAGTTACACTCCTTCATCTCTCTGCATGCTGAGCCTTCTGTCTTTCTTTGCCTTTCTTACAAGGGAAATGTTTTCCTTTATGTGAAGTGCCCTCTATTTTCTGAGTGGAGTTCCGACACTGACTTGATGAGACAAGGAGCTGAGGAGTCTCCTTGCCCTCTGCCTGTTCATTGAAGAGATTTATTTCTAAAAAAGATATGGTGCTCAAAAAATGTTTCTGGATTTTGCAAGACTGTTGCTTCTGGCTTGCTTGGTTGCATCTGGCATTTTTCTGCTCTGATTCATGCTCAGATCTCTCAACGCAGTTTTCAGTGGTGCAAAGGTGATATCATATCCAACTGAGACAAATACGTGGGACAAAACATCCCACTCTCCAGATGCTATGGCTACATCTACACTAAATTTTGCTTGGTTACTGGTGCCGCCTCAAGGTTAGCATAGCACAACTCCATGTGTCTTCTCTGTATTTGTGATTACTTCAGGCCATCTTGCCTGCTCAAGTGTACTTATACTTGTCTACAAGTGCTTTGTAGGCACTTCGTTGCTTGCACACAAATACTTGAGATGACCCTGCTTCAGCCCTGCTTTGTTGATTTTGTCTTTCCTTTTGTTCACATCACCCAAGACCCTTTGCTCATTAAACTTTCCCTTTTTGCCCCCTGTCAGAGCTGTTAGTAACTCTCTAATTCCCCTATAGTTCCTAGGTAAAGTCCTTCTTTTCAGGTCACCCATCCTGCAGGAAAAGATACTTTTGTTAAGTGTTGTGGACCCCATCTCTCTCGAGTAGACATTGATCTTCAGATCACTTTCCTTCTAACCCCCTTGGCTAATCCTCCAAACTCATCTTGCGCATAAGCCAAACCCTGGGGGTAAGGTAGAGGGGTGGGGAGAAGGTGGAAGGGTGGTTGGGAGCTCCTCCTGGGGTCTCTGATTTCTGGGAGGGGTGTTGTGTTTCTGTATTACCTTTACCTTGTATATTTCTGTAAATTTTCCTGTATATAGTGTATATATCTGTTTGTATATTGTGCTAAGCTGTAAATAGAGCTTCATTCCATAACTTCCAGCTGGCTGAGTCTAGTCTGGGTGATTTTACAAAGTGGGTGTGGGGGGAACTCCCAAACCATCACAACCAGCAAGATTTTGGAGAACGCTACGTCATCCACATTCCTGATCATCACCCTCAGTTCCCTGCAGTGGCTTCTGAAACTTTCTAGGTTGCCCCTGACAGTATTACTAATGTCCAGGGGTGACCTCATTAATGTTTATAAGTATGTAAGGGATGAGTGTCAGGAGGATGGAGCCAGCCTCTTCTCCGTGATGCTCAACGACAGGACAAGGGGCAATGGGTGGAAGTTGAAGCATAGGAGGTTCCATGTGAACCTGAGGAAGAATTTTTTTCACTGTGAGGGTGACAGAGCACTGGAACCAGATGCCCAGGGAGGTTGTGGAGTCTCCCTCTCTGGAGGTATTCAAGAACTGTCTGGATGCATTTCAGTGTGATCTGCTCTAGGTGATCCTGCTCTGGCAGGGGGGCTGGACCAGATGATCTTTTGAGGTCCCTTCAAGTCCCTGATATTCTATGATTCTATGATTCTGTGTCCACAAGAGGAAAACAAAACAAAGCAAAAACACAGTAGTAGGTAATAGTCAGAGGTTTGGACAGGACTCAGTAGTGTCTCCACAACATCCCGAAACTATGCCACTGACAAGTAGTAAAATTCTGTGACAGCTCCAATTGGTGTATATATATATATATATACACACATACATTATTTATCAGCACATTTCTTGATAGATTTTCACCCAGGCCAAGATATTTCCTCTTAAAATGTCTAAATGTAGCTCAGATAATGGAGGCAGTTCCCAGCAAGGACATGGATATAACCTTTTTACCCTCTGTGGAACCAGGAAAGGAGTTGAGTCCTGTCAAGCTATGCTGTGTCATGCTGCTAATTCTGAGCTTAGTCCTGTGGGATTTGGTCCATTCTCTTTTCTAGTATAAAATATGTAGGAGACTGAGGTACTGTAAAGATAGATCCCTCAGAGAAGGTGTGTTTAGCACCAAGAAAGCAGAGGAGTAAATACTAGCGTCAAATAAGGAGAGCATAGGAAGAGATGGGAACAGAAATCATTCAGGATATGTTTGATTTATAAGTTCTGATGCAATGGCAGAAAGAAACAAATTTGAAATAAGCCACAAGATGCTATTTATAAATGAACAGCTTATATACTGAAAGAGTTTGAACAGAGAATGGGTCTTTGTTGGTGGACTACTTGTTTTAAAATGAAAAACACTTTTCAAAGTAGAACAAAGCACAAAAAGGTAAATGCAGTCAGACAAAGCAAAGTAAGAAAGGTATAAAGAGAAAGTGATAGAAATAAAGACAAAACCAGAGTGTGCACTCAAGGTAGAAATGAGCTAAATAAGAGATTAAAATTGGATTTATGGACACTAATAAAGATGGACATAAGCTCATTAATAGAGGATTATTAAAGTCTGTCCAGCTACCTGCATACTGAAAAATTTGTGGTATTATGAGCCTCCACTGGAACTTTGCTAGAAGGTAACAATAAAGATACATTAATATCATGAGATATAAATTGTTTTTAGAATGGGCAGCCAGCGTAATGATGCTTGGGCAATTAAGACAGAGAGGGAACATTATAACTTTGATATATGGATAGGAGGCTGATTTTGCTGATATCTCTCTTGTGTATTCTTCAGACAAAATTTTTTAGAAGTGTTGTAACTGAACAGAGAGAACAATATGCAGGCTGCATTTAGAGAGTAGAAACATGAACTCCTTCAGCAATCACAGGCTTATGTGACAGATTTTTAAATACTTTAAGATGGAGTGGAATTTATTAAAGTGCTTATCCCAGCTAGAGGACAGTTTGTGCTAACTTCTTGTATATTTGCTAGTGTCTATCTAGGTAGTAGGGGAAAGTAAAATAATTAGCTGTAGTTTGACTTGTCTCCATAAAACTATATCCTTTGTGTATAGAATCAATGAGGTTGTGATTTCCTCCTTTTTTTTTTTTTTTTTTTTCCTCTAGGTGTTTTGAGTTTGGTTTGCTCTGGTGTGATTTGTTTGAGGGTTTGTTGTTGTTGTTTGTTTTGGTTGGTTGGTTTGTGTGGTTGCATCTAAACTTATTTATTAAGACCCATAATCTGGTTTTCCTATTAGTATTACTTACTTTCAGTTGTCATTTCTAGTTACACCTCTTTTGATTCATAAGAATATAAATAGATATCCATCAGGGGCATCTCAGTGCATTCAGTTTGCTCTCCAAACATCCAGTCATTCAGAATATTCACGAGGTATTTAAAAGGAATCCAATAGAATGCAGCTAATCCAATAGAATGTCCCTCCCCTTGGAGTGGGAGAATTCTTTAAGAAAGTATTTGTCATCACTCAGTTAACAACAATTCAGATAAAAGATTTAGGCAAACTATTTTCTAATGAAGACACCCATGAAGATTTTTTTTTTTCCCCAATTCTGGATTTTTTAAAGGGCAGCAAGTTGAGAGCCCTTACTAGCATTGCATCTTTGTGCCCCTTGTGAGCTGCCCCACTGTTTGTCACCAGCCAGCATGAGACTATTAACTCCTTCCCCCTTCAAAACAAGTTTAAACCCCTTTCAACGAGCATTGCCAATTCCTGCCCCAGGATCCTTTTCCCCTCTCTGGAACAAGTGTGTCCCATTAGTTGCTTGCAGCTCTGGTGCCTTGTAAACTGAGCCAGGATTGTAGAATCCAACCCCCTGTCTATGGCACCAGCGCCAGAGCCAGGAATTGACCTGTTGGCTCTTCCTATATATTCCCTCATCCATCGCTGATGTTGGATGGATGGAGGAGAACAAAACTTGAGCTCCTGATGCCTTTAGCAGTTGCCCTAAGGTCCTGAAATCTCTTTTAATTGATTGTGAGCCTCTCATAGTTGCAACATCACTACCCACCTGAAGGACCAGAAGTGGGTAGCAGTCTGAAAGACTCACAAGGGTGGGAATTTTACCTACAATGTCCCTTACCTGGGCACCAGGGAGACAGCAAAACTACTCTATAAAGTGGGTCTGGTCTGCATATCAGGCTCTCTGCTCCCTTCAGCAGGATGTCTCCTGTAGCAATGACCCTTCAAGTTTTCTTTTCAGGGTCAGTTTTGATGGCTGCCCTGAGGCAACCTGTCTTTGGTGCAACTTCAGGCCTTTTTGAGTCCTCATCCTTGCTCACGGCCTGTTCCTCCTGCAGATCCTCATACCTATACTGCAANCTCCTGATGCCTTTAGCAGTTGCCCTAAGGTCCTGAAATCTCTTTTAATTGATTGTGAGCCTCTCATAGTTGCAACATCACTACCCACCTGAAGGACCAGAAGTGGGTAGCAGTCTGAAAGACTCACAAGGGTGGGAATTTTACCTACAATGTCCCTTACCTGGGCACCAGGGAGACAGCAAAACTACTCTATAAAGTGGGTCTGGTCTGCATATCAGGCTCTCTGCTCCCTTCAGCAGGATGTCTCCTGTAGCAATGACCCTTCAAGTTTTCTTTTCAGGGTCAGTTTTGATGGCTGCCCTGAGGCAACCTGTCTTTGGTGCAACTTCAGGCCTTTTTGAGTCCTCATCCTTGCTCACGGCCTGTTCCTCCTGCAGATCCTCATACCTATACTGCAATGGCACTGTAGGCAGTGCGCTTCCTAAAGGAGCTTGCTCCATTTGTGCTGTTTGCGCAACCAGCAGAGCTCTGTGGGATGCAGAAGATGAAAATCAAACCTTTTCAAAGTTAATTTTTTTGTTTTCATTACTTCCAATTAGTTTGTTATTGTAATGAAATTAATAATCTGTTATGAATTTGTAATATTAATTTCTGTATTAATATTAATTTTTATTATTAATATTTAAAATTTCAGGAAAATTCCTTGAGATTCTTTGTATTTTCAGTTGACAGGAAGTAGTTGCACAAAAGGTATTTGTGAACAGGTAATTAAACAGTTTAAACAATCAGAACTTGGAAAATAGGAATGCGAAAACAGGAAAAATCCTAACTATGCTTACAGAGCCTTAGCATTAACTGTAGCAGATGTACTCACACTGCTTTGGTCCCTGAGTAAGTTTCCTGTGCAAAAATGCTTCCAAAACTCATGATCATGATCCCAGGGTAAAATACAAAATATTCCAGGCAGAGGGAAGGAGAGAAGGACTGAGTTGCTGCTGCTGAGTGGGTGCAAGCTGCAAACATGTGGCCACCGTGATTCCCAGTTAATGAGCCACCAATGGGGTGCTGCTCCTGGTGAAGGGTCAGTGCAGAAAGGCGCAGTTTCTAAATCACCCCCATTGAATACATTGTTTTGAAAGTGAAACCGGAGAATAGGCACTAGCATCATTGTTCTGGCCAATTCAGAGCTTCATGCCTCCTGTGACCACACAGGCACGTGGAGAGGCAGCACAAGACACCTGACATGTGGTGCTAAGCTCCTAGTCCTCGGGGTTTTGCTGGGGCCAAACTCTCCATTGTTTGCTCATTCTACGCAACTCCCAGACACACAACAGGAGGAGGAGAGCAAGGGCTAAACCGGCCTGGCAGGATTGATGCTCTGCCAGGACAGTTATGATGCGTCACATCTATAAGTCAGTCAAGTAAGGAAAACAGCAGCTAGATTTTGGAGGTTTTTCCAATTGTGGCTTTTTTTTTCTGTTACATGTTTTCTGTTAAAATGTGGTTAACAAGAAGAAATTTCAGAATTATTTTCCCAAAAAATGATTTGTTACATTTCAGCTAGCTTCAAATATTAAGGACTAAACAAAAATGAAATTGAGAAAGATCAAGCTCTGTTTCCCTTGGAAATTCACCTCATCATATCTCCAACAGAATATTGCTATATCACCATTATAATAACTGTCTCTAGAATTGACAATTATTGTCTTTAGACTATAGTATCTAAAAATACTGATCAAGCTTTCAAATCAAATTTCTCTTTTCTTCCATACTTATTACACTTTGTTTCATGCACTGAGGAATTTAGGAGCGTGCAAACTCAACTACTTTTGGGTAAAACTAAACTCTGGGTGTACATTACATAGCATTTTCCAATTGCTAATGGGTGTGCAGTCCACAGCAGCACTCTCAAGCTGCTCCAGAAGAAAATCCTCAAAGAGTAGCGTGGATGTAAGGACCTCAGTATGAGTCATTCTATTAAATCTGTGGTCTGATTGTACCACACAACATGCTTACATAGACACAGCTTTCCTCAAATTGAATCAGATCAGATCAAAGCCTAGGACCCTTGCAGTATTTAAATACTTATCCTCTAAATCCATAGGTGTTAGATGCCTGAAAACCCCTGAGAGTGCAGGAATAATCTGATTTAAAAGATTAAAATACAGAGGAACATCAATATATATTGCCAGTGCAAAGTGTTAAAAACTTGTGTATTCCTCACAAGCAGCAGTGTTCTTTTTTTAACTGCCTTTATTTTTTTTTTTTTTTAGTCTTAACTATGATTTGGTTGTCATTAGATGTGGGGTAGGAGGAAATGTAATTCTTGTAAATAACAACTTAGTCTATTAATTTCAGTTTAATGAGCCTATACTACTACTTGAAACTTGGGGATGCTATTTGATTTGAATCTATTTTTAATTTTAATCCAATGGTTTTTAAATCAGGTCACTGACCAGTACATTTACACATCTTGAGTTAAAGCAAATATATCCACATTATGCTTTGTGGAGCATTTTAATGCAGAAGCAAGCTCTAAAAATGCATTATGAAATCTTGCAGATAACAGCATATAATTTTATCTGAACAGCAATGCTAGTTAAACAGAATATGTCAGCACAGTTTGCAGTCACTTCTCATTGTTGTTCTTTATCATTTGTATTTTACACTAAAATATCCTGATTGGCAGTTAAACCGGTATCTACTGAGATCAAGAGCTGTGTAACTGAAGAATCAGGGTAATCTATTTTAAAATACTTCAAGACAAGCAGCTGCAACATTGTTCAACTTTGTGTTTTCTCTGTGTTTCTTATATGTGTTTACCTTTGAGTAGTGACACAAGCTGCAATGGAATCATAGAGTAGTTTCAGCNACTTTCAGCCGACTGAGTTTTAGCCTGGGTCATTTTACAAAGTGTGGGGGGGCGGGTAACTCCCAAACCTACATCACCCTCTTCCCAGAACAGGGACACCTTCCACCAGACATTATCATTCAAAGCCCCTTCCAACCTGATCCTTCAAAGGATGGGGCAGGGTATCCACAGCTACTCTTGGCAATCTGTTAACAGTGTTTCGCCTCCTTCACAATGGAAAATTTCCTCCTTGCATCTAATCTAAAGCTGCTCTCTTTCAGTTTAAAACCATTATCCCTCATCCTATCAGTACACTAAGAAAGAGTCCCTTCTCTGTTTTTAATCTGAAAGAAATTTCTTATTAAAAGTTTAGGCTTCAACATTAGAGTGAATTCCACATTGCTGAATTTAAGAAATTATTTGGTTTTTTTCTCCCTGCTATAAGGCCAGACAGAAACTCCCTTATTACTTTACATCTCATGTATTACCTCCAAGGAGAGGCATAATCAAATAACACTTAAAATTACTATACTATGAAACATCTTAAAATGCTCATTAAAAAAGGACATAGAGATTTTCTGGCAATATGGAAGAAGTCTTTGATACTACAATAAAAGCAAAGACATTAAAGTCTCACAACAGGACATGTTTCCTAGCTACAACGGTCAAAATAGAATTGACGTTTAAGAGGTCTAATCTTAGTTTTAAAAATATTTAGATTAAAAAGACATCTGACCTAGAAAAGAAGTTCTCAGTAACAATAAATCAATATTGTAACTTAAAAGTTACTATAAAGCTGTAAATTCAGTCATGTAACTACAGTAGAATTTTTTTTAAAAGAGTAAGAGCTTTGTTGATAAAAATTATTGACTTTTAGATTTTTTTTTTTCACTCCAAGTTCAGTAGATTTCTAGTATTACCTCATCTTTCAACATTAATTCAAGATCTATGTCAGAAATTGTGTCCAACATTGTGGCTTTCCAACCCAAACCATTCTCCAATTCAGTGATCTGCAAGCCTCTGCTTCTCAATGATATTCTGTTGTATGTTGCTTTTGATGTTCTGGCTCACCAAGGCAATTAATGTGTCCAGACTGAAAGAGCATGCAATAAAATTATGTATTTCTTTTGGGAGAAGTGACCTGTTACACACTTTTCTGAGGTTTGAGTCCCTAGTTGGGAGAATACAATCTGTGAGGAACTTCAAGTACCACATGTTGAAGAAATGCTTTGAAGACTGCTTTTTTTATCATTTCATAGAATGTTACAGTAAAGGATCTGGTTGTAAGTTTAGTTGATATAAGCAAATTCAACAGCAGAAGTATGATCAAAGCCCTGCTGTTGCTCCAATGCGTCCAATCTCATCTGAAGCATCTTCTCTGATGCCTGGGTAAAAATACAGAAGAAGCAAAATTGGACAACAAAATAATAGTGCAATAGCTGTTTGTTGTCCTACATTTTCTTAAATTCTGAGCTAAGGACATGCTGTGTGCACATTATACGATGAACTGACAGCTAAAGTAACTTGTGATTAGGTTTATATACAAATTGCTTGGTTCTTAAATAGAGACATTTCCTAATAGAAACCTTTTAAGGGAAAAATGGATGCAGTAACAAAACTAACATTTTCTTACTTGCATGTTAATCTATTTTCTATCTGATAAAGATGGTCAAGGTATAGATATCATTGGGTTGCAAAAGAATATTAACATTTTTTAATGGTCTCGCAGTTCATTAAGGATTTTAAAAGATGTGTAGCCTAATCGACATTCATCTTTTATGTTCTAATTATGTGACAATTAGTAATCACCATTGTCTCAGGTTATATGAACTAATAAAAATCTCTCCCAAATGCACAATAAAGTGCCATGACTGAATTTCATAGCAAGGTGGTTTTGGTTTCAATATTTTTAGTAGACTTGGTAGCATTGTTCGAGTTTGGTGTTGTTTTTGATGTGTTTTAAATTATAATGATTGAGTGGAAATGAGAGTTCCTTCCCAAAATTTTTTTTTTTAAATTAAAAAGTCAAACTGATTCACAAGTCTCATTTAAGGAGCTTCGGTTAGTTCCTATTCAACAGCAGTGTGCTTCAGAACAATCTCCAGCAGAGTCCTGCAGTGGAGATAGGGGCTGCAGGTTGTACATCAGCTTGGAGGAAAGTTCCACTTCTTTCTTAGATAACTTTGCTAGCAAGTTTAGAATTGAAATTCCATAGAATTAGTAGCTTTCAAACTACCCAAGATGTAGGTGATTCATTTCTTTCTCTTCTCTCCTTATTGAATAAGTGATATAGAAATTATGGATTAAATGGTCATATGCTACTGTGTCTGATTGAACATTACAGCTCAGACTAATTTATGGGGTTTTTGTGGGGAAAAAAATGTGTTCAGAGAGTGACAAACATCAACATTCTGCACCTTGTGATTAATTTTCATTTCTGTATGGTGTAAACACATACATTAATTCTCTGTCATTACAGTAATTCTCCAGTAATTATGACTAAAATAAATATGTATCTGCAGTTACTTTACAGTTGTACCTTCAGCTGTTCCTGCTATTTCTGATTCTAAATGTGTCTACCTAACTGTAAACATCACAGAAGCTGAACAGCTTGTTTTTATTCTAGCAAACACCACAGTCAACAAACTTTGCTTGTCCTTTGAGTTTGGAATCATAAGAGAGCACTGTCATGGTTTTAATAAACTGAAGAATTCAGAAGAAAAATTTCACAAGCAAGATATTCTCATACAAAAGCAGATTGCTTATGATGTCTGCAGACAGGTGTATTATTTTGGTAGATCTTTACCAGAAGGTTAGAACAAAATTCAGAAATTGGTTGCTAACAGTTCTAAGTGTATTTTTAAATGTATTTATAAATTTAGGAAGCAGAACTTTTAAAGAATACACAACATTTTGAGGAAAGCCACACATGAAGACTTTTCTTTTGGTAGAAAGTATTTGCTTTCATTGTTCTGGTTTGAAAAAAAAATTAGATTTTAGGAAAAAAAAATCTCCATCTAATGAAATGTTAGAACACCTCAAAAATAACATGATACAGTTTTATTTCAGATCAGATTTTTTTCCCCATCTTAGAATCAGTATTAGATGCATTTATTCATTATTGTGTCGGAGTAATTAAAACAGCAGGTTCTGCATGCTTTATATTCCAGCATTTGACCTTAGCTGAGGGAGGGCTGCAGAGCAGTTAGGAAGAGATATAGAATCCTGCTGGCATGTTTTGCAGCTTTGCAGAAGTGTTGATCAGTCTTGCAGGCTGCAGCTGGACTCACTCATAAGGACAGTCTCAGCTGTGCTCCAAGTTTCCAGTTCCCTGACCACCATGGTACTTGCCTGCTCTCAAGATAAGCATGACAGTGTTTATGCTGCAGAGAGTCAAACTCAGCAATGTCCAGCCTTAAACTAGTCTCCCAGTACCTTTTCAAGCAGGAACAAACTCATAGATACCATCATACAGGCACTCACATTTACCAAACTTTGAACTTTTATAATGGTATTCTCTGCCTCTACTTTCTGCCTGAGGCATTTTTGTGTGACATGAGTGAAAACAGTTCAGCAATTTTTAAGTACTCTGAGCAAAATAAATACTCTGTTGTCATTATTTAAACATTTCAGAACAATTTTAATACCCATGGTTGGCAATAAACCCTTGATATTTGCCAAGAAAAATCTTGGAGCAATAAAGGATCTTTTGACAGCTTTCTGTTGAAAGTCTACATCTATGTGTAAACTAAGTGGAATGATTTTTAAATCCAGATGTCCCAAAGCAGTTTTGGTACCAGATGTGTATCTATAACAAAGAAACTGAAATAAAGAAGAATCCATGAAAAGGATTCTCTGTGATGATGCTTATAGGATAAAACAGGAACTTCATTCAGCCAAATAGAGCAACTGAAAGACCACAAGAGAGGCAATGAAATTCTCTGAGCCTGTTCTAATAGAAGACGGTGTAAAGACCTGAAGTCAGACTTACCTTGTGCTTGTGATCTGCAATATTTGGAGCTTCCAAATAGCTGGTGATTGTCTATTTGTCTTCTCTTTGACTGAAACAGAATAAATCTTAGAGGAGGAATATTAGAGCCCAGAATATCTCCTGTCTGAGTGGTCTTTGTAGACAAGACTTGACCCATAGAGAACGCTTAAGACCATGACTTTGCTAGTAAAAAAGACGTGTCAAACAACTTTTAAGAGAGACCTGTCTAGGCAAAATAGCTTTCATCCATTCTAGTAAACCACCCTCCAACACAAGATAGCTGACTGCAGGTTATCTAGTGAGAGTGGTCCATGGCTCATGTTAACCCTGAACCATATCATGTAGTTACTTGGGAAAGTATTAGCTCAAAAGCATGCAAGAAACTGCTCTGGCAGCTCACGTGTTGAAGTTACCACATGCAGAAATGCTGTTTGACATCACATTTACTGGTCACAGTAGCAAAAAGATATGATCACAGGGTACAATTATTATGCTCTTCAGTAAGATTCAGCTTTGGTTAGACAGCTGTTATTTGACAGAGAAGAGTGCACCTAAGTGTGTCTCCAGTATTAAGTTCAACTACAATGTCAGCAACACAGGCCTGAAGCTTGTATGTGTCCAAATTCTTTGCTCTGTTTCTCATTTCTGAAGCTGTTTGACATAGGCAGCAATGAATTTCTACCCAGAAAAGTCCATTTCCTCATTGTTCAAACACTGTCCTGAGAAACAGGGTCAGGAAAGGGTAAGATGACAAGGGAATTAAAGCAGTTTACAAGAACTTTTTTTTTTAAAAAGAGGTAACCACAGATGTATTTTTGTGAGATACCAGTACTATTGATGTATGCCAGGATATAATGAAAATTGAGTCCAAAATATGTTTCTATAGAATCATTTGGAAATAAATAAATAAATACTTATTTCTACATCTTCACTGGGTTTACAAATAAGATAGACTGCTCAGGCAACCTGAATTCCTCTAGGAGATCATGGAGCATCACTACACTTTCATTTCCTTTTATGTATTTTTTGTCACAGTTTGATATCATAACCTTCTGCTGGAGAAAGAAAGGAAACAGCTTTCAATTAGTGATTTTTTTTCTCTGAAGTGCAGTTACCATCCTTACTGATAAATACACATGCTCTAACTCTCCTCTCCCATACAGGTCATCCATAAGCACAGGGAAGGATAGAACACAAAATAATTTCCTCCACTTACATATTTTATTTTCTGTGTAGCTTTTTATAATGTGCAAACTACTCAAGTGAAATAGTTTCTTGTATCAAACTGAGCTGAAAAAGCATTAGTGACTGCCTAAAGCAACATAAATAAAAGAACAGAGTGATGAGATTTTCATTCAGTGTTTGACTTTTGTGCTTGTTTTCCTTTCCACTGCTGAACCACACTTCTCAACAAAAGAGACACTAAATGTTTGCAGGTCACTTGCCTAATTTCACCTGGGAACCATAAGCTTTAGCTCTCTGAAGTCTGCCAAAGTTGAAACCACAAAAATCAACCACTTCTAAGCAGTAGGATGTTTCTAATCTTGAATTCTCCTATAAAGGAAATACAAATTTGAGCATATAATCAGTACCTTTGTAAATAAGTCTTCAAGACATCCATATCCTCAAATAATCTTCACAAAATTGCAGTAATAAGGGAGAAGTATCATGAGGATTTTCAGATGGAAGGAGTTCTCACTTAAGTTCCTTACATTGCCTTTACACATATATCACCTGTACTGGCCATGAAGCAGTGGGATTTACAAAGCAATCAAAGTTAACATTTAACTACAAATCCCAGTTTCTAAAATTCTGGATATTGTCACCTTACAGGGAACTCCCTCCTTACTGACTAACAACCAAACAACACAACTCTCTAAACACTTGTAGTTACTGATGTGAGAAAAGTTGGTATTAATATCATTGATTTCCTGAGTTTTATGTCAATGTCGTTTGAAGAACCACTGAGCAGGCATGGGTGATGGTTTAACCTGATATTAGCCACCAGCAAGTGAGTCCTGTGAATACATATATAAATGGATGATGACTTTCACAGGAATTTTGCCTAAATAAACAGTGATTTCTAATGGCAGGGGGAGCATACAACAGCTACTCAGATTTTATAGCTGGATCCTGTGGTTCATAACCTTTTTAAAGGAATGGGCCTTATTGTGCTTTTATGTACTGCTTTGATTAACCTTCCTTTGCTTCATAGACTTTGAGGCTTCAGGGATCTTCAGATCATCTAGGCTGATTTCCTGGATATCACAGACCATTTATTTTCACCCAGCAACCCTTTTATTAGCACAAAAACAAAACACTCAACTGCCTTATGTTAAAGCAATTCACTCTACAGAAGCTGACTTCAGCAGAGAGTCAGAGAAGCTCAGAGTACAGCAGAACTTCAGAGTCCCAAACCAAGGAAAATTCATTTTACCTTAAGGGTGAGTTTGCTTAACATTAACTTTCAGATGTTTGTCCTGGGTTAGCACAGCCCATTCTGACAAGGAGCCCTTCAGAAAACTGGAACAGAAACACAAAAAATAAGTAACAGGGAAGTAGCCCTGTCCTCCTGTCCCTACTACTGGGGCCAGACAGTTAGCGATAGGACTAGGAAGAATGGAGTAAAACTAGATTGGATGTTAGGAAGAAGTTCTTCACCATGAGTTTGGTGAGACACTGAAACAGGTTGCCCAGGGAGGTGTTAGAAGCCCTATCCCTGGAAGTTTTTAAGGCCAGGCTGGGTGGAGCCCTGAGCAACCTGATCTAGTGTGAGGTGTCCCAGCCCATGGCAGGGGGTTGGAGCTAGGTGATCTAGGGGTCTCTTCCAGCCCTGACAATTCTATTATTCTAGAGTTCATTCGGTAAGCATCTGACCACTTACCTTGGCAATTTATATCACTAAATGAGAATATTCAGCCCTCATTCCTTGCTCCTCCATCAATAATCATGTCATGATTGTATGTGCCTGGTAGATTGCTTCATCATCAAAGTGAACTGCTATGTAAATAAATGCTAAAATATTAGTCCAAGGAGAGACTTCAAGGAGTGGGGCTGGATGATTTGGAGGCAAAACTTTGCCTTCAGTCATGACCTTCCTGGCATCAACTTGAAGATCAGACAAGAATTAAGTAAGAAGTTCTTACTAGAGGTTGCCTATGTGTCTGGTCTTAAAGCTGACCTGTAGTCTGAGTTAAAAAATTAGTGCTCAAAGCCTCAATAATGTTCAAGAACTTTCTGAAGAGATTTAGTAAATACTAAAGTACTGTCTGCATGCATGGAAATGTTAGCCTTTGTTTTGCAATGCATTTATAGGGAAGTCGTTGTTATTTTTCTTTAGTTGTTTCATTGGCTGTCAGAAGTATAATAATGTTCCTACGGGACAGAAATATTACTGCAAAATCAGAGGGGTCTCAAAGGTCTCAAGATTTATTGTCCAAAATGTGTTAAGACTTCTTGCGCAGAAACACTTCTTTCAAGGCTGCTGATTCAGAAACACATTTAATAAAATAGCTGGTCAACTTCAGAAAGTGGCAATAACAAATAATTAACATTCCATTAGGAATGAGAACATCTGGTCATCTTAAGACATGGACTGAAAACTACAACATGTATAGGCCAAGTTCCCATTGGCTTCTGAATATTTTACCATAAACATCAAAACTTATCCGCTTCTATAATTAATGTCAAAGTAAATATTCCACAGGCCTTTGACACTAGGTAAAAATACAATTAAGAAAGTGCATTAAAAGTGTGTTGTGGTAGGCCTAAATA
>WBNM01009372.1:44103-93044 GCA_013399055.1 Ramphastos sulfuratus | reverse complement strand
TATATATATATATATACATACCATCTAAGGAATAGTGTATTTGGATCTAGACTACTGTATTCTTGATCTTCACAATTTTAGTATTGTTTTATATTAATGTAACAGGCTAAATTGCTGTGAAGGGGTTAACTTGCTTGTTTCACTACCACAGAGAAGTGAGGGAAAAGTAGCACACAAAAACTGTGGGTTGAGATAAAGAATTGAGATAGAAAAGAGTTTAATATAAATGAGATAACACAATGCGCAATTAGCCTATTTGCAGAAAAAGCATAGCAGGAAGCAGCAGCAAGCAGAAAGATAGAGAGCAAAACCTCTACATCCCGTCCTCTCATGCCACCATCCCTGAGAGCCAACACCTAAAACCCAGAACCCAAAACCAAGAACCCAAACAGGAAGCCTTTCATGTTACAATCTCAACTTCAAACCCCATAATACTGTGCTCCAGCCAGTATGTTCATTGTGAAGCTGCCATGAGGCAGGATGGTCACCAGAATATTCCCTTGTTTTACTTAGAGACACCTAAGTATTCTTTGCTTCTGATTATCTGTAAGAATTATTTATGCATTCCTGTTGCATTATTCTGATAAAGTGAATAATTCATGTAGTTTCTCTGTAGTCTACCTCAGTTTTCAACAAGCTTCAATTTCTTGTCTTGCATTTGTTCTGATTTTGCTATTTTTCAACAATAACTGGGTGGTCTTGTATAGCCATATTTTCCTATGGTGCTTCTTTAAAACAGATTCTGACAAAATAATGAAGTGAAGAAATACTAACGGAGCTCCCAATATCTGCCATATCTGATCACACAAAGAATGATCTCCTGTTATAAGATTCTTAAGGTTAACAGATTAATATAATCTTAGGATAAATTTGGTTGCAGAGGACTTCTAGAAGCAACACAGAACTGAGTCTAATTTAAACAAATTGTCCATGGCACACACAAATTTTTAGGGATTTTAAGATTAATTTTTAATTTGGGGTATTAGAAGTATCAGCAATCATTAGAGAAAAAAAAGTATATTAGATAATGGCTTACAAGAATGGGGGAGCAAAACTGAATATATTAAATGAGACAAAATTTTATATTGTCTGAAAACTTGAATCTGCTGTGGGAAAAGTACAGTTTCAAGAGAAGTCACTAAAAGTGTAAGCATCAAACTTTAGACAAAGAAACAAAATATACTTGTAGCCTTAAAAGCTAATAATGTGACTTTAACGATAATTTATTCTGACATCTGTCTCAAGGCAGTCATTGGGACTGCTCAAATATTTAAAGTTTGAGTGCTACTAGTAAAAGTGGGCTTTAACAATACATTTGCCACTAGGATTGGACTGCTGAGATAATTTTTTTTATAACTATGAATATATTTCAATATTCTAAGTGTTTAAAGCCATCCTTGTGAAAGATTTTCCTAAACGAAATTTCTGAACCCTAACTAATATTTTATATAAAGTTGTGGGTGGGGCTTTCCAGAAATAAAATAACTAATATTTTATAATTCCTGCCTCGTGAAATCCCACAACCGAGTTGACATACATTAGCGTTGACAGCAACATGGCATCTTAGATGTTGAAAATTAACGGAAGAGATATTATAAGATATCATTTATAGGTGTGGAGTTTTAGCCTGATTTGATTACACAAACAACAAAACTCTAACCAGCTGCTGGTTATAGCTTTACAAATATAGAATATAGAAAAGTCAAATGTCAAAGGGGTTGGCTACAGAAGACAATGGGATATAATCACTGTAGTTCATGAGTGTTAAACGTGTTTGGTGTCTGAAAGATCAATTTTTAATTAATTTCATTAATTTGATGATACTCCCTGGTGAGGTTTCTGCAGCCATAATGTACTGACTATTTAAATAAATTACAAGCCCCCTAATTTTCTGTCTGAAATCTGAAGAGTAAAAATACCCTGATTTTAGAAATGTATGTGGTTTGATGCTTAAATAGTTGTAATTAGACTTCATGCAAATCTATGTTCAAAGAACACAGCTGAAAAAATGTGAACTTAATTATGCCTTAAAAATTATCTGTGAAAGAATATTCTTTACCTGTACCAATTTTGTTTTAACATTCTCTTATAAGAGGTTCTGTATATCTAAGGATAAAGAAAATCATAGTATTTGAGTAGTACATTGCCTAACTGGATGTTTTAAATAACTGAGAGAGGGTAATTTTTCATGGTTAATAAAAAAGTACTATAATTGTGCCAAGAATTTACACGTTGAACTCATGATAACAAAACAAAACCCCAAAACCCCCCAGCCAAACAAATAAAAAAAAATTACAAAGACCAAATCTGAAGTCTGATCTAAACTCGAAATTCAATATTTAATTGATACCTCAAGACTGTGTCCAGATGAGTTTCTTCTAGTTTGAAGCCACTATCCCTAATCTTGTCACTACGTATCTTTATAGTCTCTCTCCAGTTTTCCTGTAGACCTCCTTCAAATGCTGAAAGGCTGCTATATACATTTTCCTGTAGTCTCCTCTTCACCAGGTTGAGCAACCCCAACTCTCTCAGCCAGTCCTCACATGCGATGTGCTCCATCACTAACAGCTTCCTCTTGGTGCTGACATGTAGATCAAAAAATGTCTGACTCTGGTGGTAAGTATCCTTGATGGAACTTGTTTACCTTCAGCTGTTAGTGTGGCAGGATACCTATTTAGGAAGTCGATATTATCACGTGGACAAAGATATTTCTTACTGTTGCTAGAAATCACATTCTGTTAGCATTTTACATTGCCAGTGGAAATGCACATTGCCCACCTGGGCTTTTGTTGGTCTGAGCTGTTTTTAAGTTCCTCAGTGGTAAAATGACCACTGTATAACTTCCTGCAGATGAAGCTCTACAATCTTAACTGAAGATGTGATCCTGTCATAACAGACAGTGCTTCTCTGTGTTCACTGAGATGAGGGAAGGTTATTATATGACCTCTAAACACTGTTTGGAAACTTTCAAAACTGAAGCAGATCTCTGAGGCAGAGGGAATCCAGGAAGAAATGCACACTCTAAACAACTTGCTTCTAGTGAATACTTCAGGATGCTGCTGACTAGGTGTAATATTCCCTTATCCCCATTCCTGAGGAAATTTTAAAGTGTCAATTTTAGGATCTACAGAGTGGGTAAAACTTAAAACTGGAAAAGCAAGGTAAATACTAGGAAGGCTGTTATTTGGGATTTTTTGAACATGTTTTGGAAGGTTTTCCTTTTTTCCACTTGTTTTACCTACATTAAAAAATTAATACAGTTTTCTGTTTTATTCTGGATTGATAGTGTCACTCACTGTTACTATAACAAGACTGACATAAATTGTTTTGTTTGCATTGCAGTGATAAAACAGTAATTGAACTAAAAGTAAATTTTATCTCTAGTTAATGTTTTCCCTTTTGTCCAAAAGACAACATTTCCAACTACCTCACCTTTATAGTTCCCACCTGTGTAAACATGGCCTTTCATGGTTTCTCCATACCTATTCTTCTGAGTTTGGACATTTGCATGTTCTGAGGCCCTGCAAGGAACTGATCAATCTGTTTATCTTGCCCAGTCCTCTGATGTTTGACCCTCCTCCCTCTGCTCCTTCACTTGGTGGCTCAGTGTCTCCATTATAGGACATAATAGATGAGGCCACCAGCATCTTCAGCCTAGAGAAGAGGCACTTAGCATTTCTTGTAGCTTGAGATCTGCATATTTGTTTTTGTCTTTAGGAACTCCCAGTCAAGTATTCCAATGTGCTAAAGTCATTCCCTATGGCATACCACTGTATTGTGCAGCACTGTGCTTTGTCTTAAGCACTCTACTTTGTCTTGAACACTACTTCTGGGCCACCTCACCCACTGGTTTGTGTGTTAGCTGCTAATTTGCTGCTTGTCAATCCTGTTGCCATATTCCCGTGGTTGCTACTGCTCTGAAGCTGCAACTCCATAGATATTCCCTGTCAAACAGGAATCTGTTATTCCCACAAGGAAACCATCTAAGGTTGAAGCTGTGCTCACTCTCAGGAAGAAAGCAGTATCAGGAGAAGCAGCCCAGCTCTGTAAACAGCAGACAAATCTGTGACAATTTATCTAGTCACACCTATATTAGCAGTGAGATTAAACTAGGTGATTTCCAGAGGTTCCTTCCAGCCCCTACCATTCTAAGCTTCTGCATAGCAGCCAGTCCCTGTGCAGCATGTACACTGGGTTACTGAGAGGTATGGGAGAATGACAGACTTCTCAATTGCGAGGCTGAGAACAAGGACTTGTCAGAATAAAAAGAAAAGAAAAAAAAAAAACAAACAAAAACCTCAGGTGGTTTACATTTTACGAAATATTTAAGATAAAGCAGCACGATCTAATGAATTTGAAACTTTGTTGTGTTATGACACAAAATGACTGCACAATTCACCTTGTCCTTATCTGTTTTCCTTCACGGAAGCTTGAACATTTATTTTCCCTATATTTTCCTTTCAATATTTCTTTTTTTTTAGCTAACAGAGTTACAAAAGGGTAATTAATGACCTTCAAAGTTTTCTCTCTGCATTCATGACACTGTAAGCGACAGAGATCTATGGAAAATGAGAGCCCAAATGAGTGTGAAACTCACAGAGCTGACAGAGGAGGTGCAATATGTGAGCTGTGTTGTTTCTAGACAAAACTTTTCCTTATGCCTAACTACAACATACACCAATGTCAACAGAAAGTAGAAACAGTTGGCAGCAGCATACAAGAACATTTCCCAAAGCTACTACCAGTGATTTCAATACATTAATCACAGACAATAATAGACAGCATCTTCAATTTGAATAGACATTTTCTGGGCTTTCAAAGAACTCTGAACAAAGATGTGAATGCTACTGGAGGGCTGTGAAATACAGCACTAAGAAGGAAATACTAATAGAGAATATTTTTGTCCTTAATTGTCCATGGATTATATGAAGTCCATTTATTTCTGTTAGAAAAGGTAAATACGATATTTGCTCTTATAGTTACAGGAGTCCTAATAAGAATAATTCATTTTTATAAAAGCCAGGTTAGTTCTTATATTATTCACAAGTGAAAATTTATTTGTAAATAATAACTCAATACAACTAATTTCACAGGAAATTTAAGTCAGAGTTAAAGGAGAATTTAGTTAAACATGCCTTTGAAGAAGTCTTTTTGGAAGACTTCATTCTCCTTCATGTCATGCATGTAGACTACAGAAGTCAATGGGAATTTTCTAACTGACAGGGTTTAAATCAAGTTGAAGACTGAATTGCACCTACTCGAGTTGCTTGTACTTAGCAACAGAAACAGATCTATAATTAAGTTCTTCCACCAGTATGTTATGATTAAGCTACAAGAACCGTCATTTAATCTGCTACTAAATATGTCACAAAACCTTTTTTTTTTTTAACCTTTTTTTTCCACTATGGAAATTCTCTGTAGCCTCTTTTTCTCAGAATGTTTCTTTCAAATACTTTTTTCAAGAACTGTGTATCTATTTCTGTGACATATCATCCATTGTTCCTTTATTTGTAACTATTCCTTTATGTATCTAGAATTTGTATGCATTTATTTTTCTAAGAGTTTGGATTTCCTTTCATTGTAGTATATATTATATCCTTTTAAAAAATAACTAGATTATTGTATAAAGACAAATACACATTAAAATGGGAATACCAAACTCTGTAAACCTACATGAACATGTACCTCAGTGCCCTTAAGTATAAATAGAGGTTAGTAAAACTGCATCCAAAAAATTTAAGATTCTAAATTAAATATACTTTATTTTCCAGGAACATAAACTGAGTAGATGTAGCTGTCATGATTATGGAGATATATTTTACTCTGTTATATGACTTTATATTCAATGGCAGGAGAAGAAAAATGCATATAAGTGGAAGCTTCGGGCAAAGCAAGTAGAAATTCAGAACCAAGCTGACATTTAAGAGTAGATAGCAGAAGATTAGAAAATATAATCTGTTCATCTTGTCAAGATGATAAAGCAAACCTAGTGATGGTTGAGTAACGCATATATTTACAAAACCCAGTGCATCAAGACCAAATGGAATTGGAATTCAGTGTGCAGTTGCAGACCTGTAACATCATTGGTATTACAGAGACATGTTGGTATAGCTTGCATGAATGGAATGTTGTGATGGATTGTTAACAAATAAAGGGGTGCAGGTGGGGAATTAATAAAAATATAAATTATTTATTAATTTAAAGAAAAATACCACCACCTGTGTAACTTATATACAAAATCAGAAAATACTATTTACAGGTTCCTTGTTTGGTTGCATAATAGCTCCCAGGATACAGGAAGAGGTACAAATAGTTTAAAGATCAACATTTGGAAAGTGATAGAAACCACTCCCTACTAACAAGAGATGGTATTCCCCAGCTACTTAGGCAAATTCAGTATACTCACAACTCTGGTTTGAGTTGTGAGAAGTCCTCTTGGTGTCTCTGTTTCTCAAGGAAACCTTTTGGAACTGCAAGGTGTGATCCGCACATGTGGATCACAGCAAAAGCCCAGCGGAAAAACCCAGAGCTCTCTTTTCCAGACTCGGTTTTATATCAGCCATGTCCAAGTGTTGTGCAGCCACTGATATTTCCTTTCATGTCAAATAGAGGAAGAAACTGACCAGTTACCAGTTTTCATGTCTGGCCCCAGGCCTGGAGTCAGCCCCACGTGGCTTGTGGGTGGGGAAGGCTCCTGATGTCAACTGACATGGCCTTGAAAGTGTGGAGATACCATCATCTTCACCCCTACTTCCCATGATTTCTGCTCTCCACACCCATCTTGACTTATGCAGGGGGAGGAGGGGTGGTCTGGATGCATTGCCACATGGATGGAGGAAGGTTTTCTAAAAAGACAAACCAGGAAGGTAAAAAGAGGGGAAGTTCTTGATGTAAAAGGGTATCTGCAATACAAGAATCATTCTCCTGGGATAGGTCATCAGAGTTTATAGGTAAAAGTCAGAAGACAGACAAACGGGAGTGATGTCAAGGTGCATACCTGCTATGTCTAATCAAGAAGAGCAAGTAGATGAAGCTTTCTTCAGACAACAGGAAGAAACAACACAACTCCAAGACATGGTACTCATAACTTACTTGAGCCACCTTGAATGGGTGCATAATATGTAATACGACTGGGTACAAAAAGTTCAGGAAATTTCTGGGGTGTGCTAATGAAAATTTCTTAATGCAAGTACTTTGTGAACTGCTTAGAGAGGATTTTTTGCTACACCTGTTGATTCTCAAAAGAAAGCACTAGCTGAGTATGTGAAGGTTTACAACAGCTTTGGTCAACAAAATCGTAATAACCATGGCATCTGGAAGAGCAAATTTGTTGAAAAATCCACTTGAGAAGATATCATAAGATACAGCCCTGGGGGACCAAGAAGACCTGGACTGATCTTTACTGCATCCTCAGGGAGCAGGTTCAGAACACAAAAGCTAAGGTAAGACAATTTCAATAAACAAGGAATTCTTAATGAGCTTGAATTATAAAAGGCATTACTGATAAAGGAGAAACAATGATGAGCTATGACTGGAGCCAGAATTGCCAAAGCTCATCTGGATTAAAAATTTGAAAGAATATGAAAGTCTATAGGATTGATTTCTGGAAATGACTCAGCTGCTAAAATTAAGAAAAGGTATGTTCAATCTCCAAGAGGACATGGGACACAGAGACAAAAGACATGGGAAAGATCAAGGCAAGCACTGAAAAAGGTTGCCTAGAGGGTTCATGGTTCCATCCTTAAGATACTAAAAGCTAAATACAGCTCAAAGAAACCTGCTCTAAGTGGACCTGATATGAGTAAGATCTTGGCCTAGGTGGCCTCCTTAGGTCTCTTCCAACATATATGATTCTACCTGAAATACTTGTTAATATTTCAAGGAATAAATTTAAGAAGAAAATAACATTAATTAAATTTTACTTTTGTTTTATTTTCCTTGAGAATATGCTACTGAGAATATCTGATATTTGAAAGCCTTCATCAGGGAATTTTGAGCACATCTATATATAAATTCTGGTTTGTGTTCTTAGTGATATTTCCTTTGTTCCATATCTTAATTATTATATTTATAGACTAAGAAAAAAACCTATTTCACTTGCTTACTAGGAAGTTTGGAATACTACTTTAAATATTCAGTACTGGTATGGAAGCAATACTAAAATACAGACTTATTATATATATGTGTGTGTGTGTGTGTGTCTGTATGCAGAAGCCTGTTTATGTAATGTCAATATACTGAAAAATAGTTTATTCTTTAAATAGCCAAGTTAAACAAAACTGTTTTTTTCATATTAAAAAACAAAAGTCATGTGAAGGTTTGATACATTTCCAATGGGAAAATGGAACATAACTTTTCAGTAAGCATGATGGGTTTTTTTCAGGCTAGGAAATGGACAGTGGTCACAGACATGTACACTTAAAGCTTCTGCTCTGAAAGTAACAGAATAAAAACAGATTTCAATTTGCTCCTTACATCAGCGCTTCTCCCTTCCACAAAGAAAAGCAAAGTGTTTCTATTTCTTGTGTGAATACAAGGAAAAAAGGGGAACTGAATTTCAATGGAAGTTATTTTCTATTTTTATCCCTTTGTAGATCATAATTTTTGTTTTATGTATAGAATTAATTGAATTATATTTCCTAAATTAATAATAATATTGTACACTAAAATAATAATGTTGAAATCTCTGATAAAAAAAATTTCAGTATTTTGAAACCTTTTTTTGTTTGTTTGTTTTAAATAATACATTTTAGGCTGGACTTGTCTCTGACTTTTTTCCCTTTTTTTGCAATAATAATAAAAAATGTAATTATTTTATAATATAACTATGTCAGAACACTGTAGAACAACTGAAAGCTACAAATAATTATGAACTAATGCAGAAGATATAAGCTATATCAGTAAGAGAAGTGGTAGTTTATAAGAAAATGTTAGATTTGCAATGCAAGCACAAGAGAAGGTTTGGCATTTTCTTTCTAAACATCACTGTATATGTGAACTTCTTTATCCTTGTTTATAAAGATCTACTAGGATTTTAATTTTATTGTGAAGATGATGACAACACAAACCTATATTTCAATAGAGTATATTCAGTTATGATATAATTCACTATTTCCATAATACCTTTTCAAGTGTTTGATACTAAGAATGTTGAGACGGTGATCTAGCAGAGATGCTCATGGGTGCTCTTCTAGATGCTTTCCTGATGATGATGATGATGATGATGATGATGATGATGATTTCTGCTACATATTTTCTGGATAGTGAAATGAATTTTAGTCTGAATTCTCCCTCACATCTTCCCCCCTCTACAAATATCTCTGATATCATTCCATTAAAAAGCTGAGAAAAAAAAAGAAAATAAAAACATTCTGCCATAATGTACATATGTGATAATGAACCTAGAAACACTGTATCAGAGTTAGGACATTAGAATGAAGATGCATAACACTTCTCTGAATTTTGGCTTAAGTGAAAACTTGATTTGCTGGGATCTCATAAAAGTCCCTTGAATTCCAGTAAACAAAATGGTGAAAAAAATGATGGTATGTATGGCCATATGATTAAAGCTCTGATCTAGGACTAAGAAGATTAATTTTGATTCTTGATCATAGATAAAGTGTGCCCTTGAGCAAAGGACACTGACTCTCAAAGTATTTAGATATAAAATTACTGAATCTAAAGCTCATAAAATTACTGAGATTTTTTTCATTCACTTCAAGTCAAACTTTTAATTGTATCATGCCTTTATCTTCTTTTACTTCTTACTCTATCCTTGCTTTCTCTGATCGTTTTTACTCACATATTGTGAAGGGACTTCTGATCTAAGTGACACTATAGTACAGAAATAAGTTGTAAGAAAGCCATGAAGGTTTATACAATGTATTCACTTACCTATTTAGTCTTTTTTTTTCTTTTACCAGAAAATGAAACAAAAATAGGAAAAGAAACAAAAGTCTGGCAGAGTGGAGATGAACACCATCTGGCCAAAAGGCACAAACTGTATAAACCCTCCAGAGGAGAGAGTAACTTGGGCTGAGGAAGCTCCTCCTTACAGTGATTTGTCAAATGAAGAAAAGAACTATGCTTTATTTACAGATGGTTCCTGTTGCCTTGTTGGAAACAAGCGAAAATGGAGAGCTGCATTTTGGAGCCCTGTGCAAGCAGTGGCTGAAGCAAAAGCTGGAGAAGGTGAATTGAGCCAATTTGCAGAGGTAAAAACTGTCCAACTAACAACCATCACTATCTTGATGTGGCTGAGCATGAGAATCGGCCCATGCTTTACTTCTATACTGATTTGTGGATGGTGGACAATGCCTTATGGGATCGGCTAAAGGACTGGAAAAGAAATAATTGGTAACGGAAAGGGAAGCCAATTTGGGCTGCTGACTTACGGCAGGACATAGCTATCTGTCTAGAGAAAGTTCCTGTAAGAGTATGACACACAGACGCTCACATGTTCAAGATTAAAGCTATTGAGGAACATCAACACAACCATCAGGCAGATTTGGCTGCCAAAGTGTTTCAAACAGATGTGAACTGTAACTTGGATTTAGACTGGGAATACCGAGGTGAGCTGTTCTTAGCTTGGTGGGCCCATGATTCCCCGGGACATCAAGGCAGAGATGCTACCTATCAATGGGCACAGGATAGAGCAATCAACATATCCATGAACGCTATAATGCAAGTTATACATGACTGTGATATTTGTGCTGCTATTAAACAAGCCAAGCATTTGAAGCCTTTGTGGTATGGTGAGCGATGGGTGAAGTACAAATATGGTGAAGTGTGGCAGATTGATTACATCACTCTACCTCGTTCTCAGACTGGAAAGTAATATGTACTGACCATGGTAGAAGCAAGCACCGGATGGCTTCATCCTCTTTAACATCTTCATTGATGAACTGGACGAGGGCATCGAGTCAGTCACCAGCAAATTTGCAGATGACACCAAGCTGGGGGCAGATGTTGGTGGGTTGGAGGGCAGAAGGGCTCTGCAGCAGGACCTTGAGCGCCTGGACAGATAGACAGAGTCCAATAGGATGGCGTTCAACAAATCCAAGTGCCGGGGGCTGCACTTTGGCTGCAACAACCCCATGCAGAGCTACAGGCTGGGGTCGGAGTGGCTGGAAAGCAGCCAAACAGAAAGGGATCTGGGGGTGCTGACTGACACCCGCCTAAACATGAGCCAGCAGTGTGCCCAGGTGGCCAAGAAGGCCAATGGCATCCTGGCCTGCATCAGGAATAGTGTGGCCAGCAGGAGCAGGGAGGTCATTCTCCCCCTGTACTCTGCACTGGTTAGGCCACACCTTGAGTACTGTGTCCAGTTCTGGGCCCTTCAGTTTAAGAGGGACATTGAGGTGCTTGAGCGTGTCCAGAGAAGGGCAACGAGGCTGGTGAGAGGCCTCGAGCACAAGCCCTATGAGGAGAGGCTGAGGGAGCTGGGATTGTTTAGCCTGGTGAAGAGGAGGCTCAGGGGAGACCTTATTGCTGTCTACAACTACCTGAAGGGTGGTTGTGGCCAGCAGGAGGTTGCTTTCTTCTCTCAGGCAACCAGCACCAGAACAAGAGGACACAGTCTCAAGCTGTGCCAGGGGAAGTTTAGGCTGGAGGTGAGGAGAAAGTTCTTCACTGAGAGAGTCATTCCCCACTGGAATGGGCTGCCCAGGGAGGTGGTGGAGTCACTGTCCCTGGAGGTGTTCAAGGTGCGTTTGGACGTGGCACTTGGTGCCATGGTCTAGTCTCGAGGTCTGTGGTAATGGGTTGGACTTGATGATCTTTGAGGTCTCTTCCAACCTTGGTGATACTGTGATACTGTGATGGCTGGAAACCTATTCAGTTTCCCATACGACTGCATGTAACACCATTCTTAGCTTGGAAAACCAAATCATGTGGCGACATGGCAGTCCAGAGCAAACTGAATCAGATAATGGTACTCATTTTAAGAATAACCTCATAAAAACTTGGGCCAAAGAGCACAGCATTGAGTGGATATACCACATCCCCTATTATGCACCTGCCTCAGGCAAAATTGAACATTATAATGGTTTGCTGAAAACAATTTTAAAAAGAATGGGGGGAGGAACCTGAAAGAACTAGGAGAAACATCTAGCCCAAGCTACCTGGGTAGTGAACAATAGAGACATATGTAAATCAACAGGATTTCTATATTTAAAGTAATTAATGTTTGCTTCTGTTTTACTAGATATCTGCAATAAAAATTCAGAGATAATCCAAGTTTTCCTAATTTCAGTGCTCACACAAGAAACAAAGATACTACTGAATCATTTACTGCAACAGAAGCCCAAAACAAAAAGGTATCTCTACATTTTCACTTTCCCAAAGTCAAAATCAAAGAAATTCCTGAGTGTCTGGTTAAAAAAAATTCCTACTCTAAATAATGTGATCAATATTGACATTGAGTAGTGCTTAAAAAACTCAATAGATTAGCTTGTTTCTGTGACATTTCTATTCGCTGTACACCATAATAAGGTAAGGAAGCTTTTATTTTTTTTTCCTAAACAGAGAATCGTAATGTTCTCAGCAGTGTTAATCTTTAAAGACTTTGAGAAATACAGTGACAGAGAATGAATCCATGCAGTAACAGAAGGCTTGAACATTATTTTTTCTTTACATAAAGTGAAAAATTCTTTTAAAAAAGCATTATGAATTATGACAAAAAAAACCAACAAAAACCAAACCCAAAACCCACAGCATGCTTTCCATGCTATAAAGTCAGACTGCATTAATCAAAAGATGGACTCTAATTCTAATACTAGACAGATTTCAGCACTGGGAATAAATATGTTGTTCTGGACTCTTCCTATTCTCATTTGCCTTAGACCACTTTCAAATATTAGCCCAGAAGAATGCAAGTTTTCCTTTGTAATCACTCTGATGGAATATTGACACTTCAAATCAACAATATCTAGCACAAGTGTTATGTTTTATTTTCATTATTAAAGTGAAACATCACCATAAAAAAGATACAGGCACAAATTTGTCTCAAATTGAACAGACAGTTGCTACATTCTCTATTTTTATGGAATTTATGTTCACCTTCAGGAACAACAGAACAATTTAATGGAGCCATATTTTTTCTTAAGGGACATATCAACTGCAGAAGCTTTGATTTGGTGTCAACACTTGGAGATATAATGAAGACTAATGTTGACTAAATGTCAAACAGAAAACATTTAGAAAACTTGAAAGTGATCTAAAAAGGTCTTCCACCGCTTTGTGAGGTACTTTTGAGTTTTACAGTTTCTCTTGTGGATATTTAGTATTATGAGCATGCTGAGCAGATTGCTCATATCATATATGCCAAGCTCTACACTGACATACTCATTGATTTCTCAAATACCCTAAATATCTCAAGAAGTAACAAACAGCTATGATTAGGCAGCTGAACTGAATAACTCTCAGATATATTTACAGAGCTCAGACATTTAGTTTACATAAGGATACCTGCTTATTTGCATATCCACATATTGCTGTCTGCATTTTGGTCTTAAATGTGCCCTGATCTATCTCTGTTTCTGTTATTATTGTTTTTTCAATTAATTATTTCTAGTTATTCTCTAAAAAATTACTTTTTCTTGTTTTTACTGATGAATCTAAGCATTTTACTAGTGTGAAAATCTCTTTCTCAGAATAAACTTTCAGTCTTTTGGCTTCTATATCTTAAAGGCCTGTGAGCCAAGTTTTAAAATGGAATACAAAAGAAATCCAACATTTTTTTGTTTAAAAATTGAGCTTTGCAAAGAAAAGGAAAGGTTGTAGACTTACATAGTAATAGATTATAGTCACAGAATCCTTTAGGCTGAAAGAATCTTTAAGGGTGAACTGATGTAAGGGTGAGCTCCAGTATTGTGTTCTGTTTTGGACGCCACAATACGAGAGAGATGTGGAGGTGCTCGAGCAGGTCCAGAGGAGAGCAATGAAGCTGGTGAAGGACCTAGAGAATAAATCTTATGAGGAGTGACTGAGGGAGCTGGGGATGGTTAGTTTGGAAATTAGGAGGCTTAGGGGAAACCTCATTGCTGTCTACAACTACCTGAAGGGACATTGCAGAGAGGCTGGTGCTGGTCTTTTCTTACAGGTAACTGGAGACAGAACAAGGGGGAATGGCTTCAAACTGAGACTGGGTAGGGTTAAATTAGATATTAGGAAAAAGTTTTTCATGGAGACAGTGGTCAGGCACTGGAATGAGCTGCCCAGGGAGGTGGTTGAGTCACTGCCACTGGATGCGTTTATGGGTCATTTGGATGTGATGTTTAGGGATATGATTTAAGGCGAATCTTGTAGAGTAGGATTATAGGCTGGACTTAGTGATCCTGAGGTTCTTTTCTAACCTGGATATTTCTGTGAGTCTGTGTGATTCTGTGATTCCAACCCCCTTGATATACACTGGAACTAAAGCTACATCCAGTCTAACTTTGAGTACTTCCAGTAATGGGATATCCACAACTTGTGTAGGAAACCTCTTTCAGTGTCTTTTCCTTATATCCAGTCTAAATCTGTTCTTTCAGGTTAAAAAACATTGACCCTTCCCCTATTACTATAGAGTTTGGTACTCTCCATCTTTCTTACAAGCTTCCTTTCAGTTTTAAAAGCTTTTAATCAGATGTCTCCAAGCTGAATAACCTCAATTCTCAGCTTTTTCTTACAAGAGTGGTGTTCCATCCCTCTGATAATTTTGAGGACCCTCCTCTAGATGCAGTCCAACAGGTTCATGTATTTCATGTGCTGAGTACCCCTGAGCTGTATGTAGTACCCCAACTAGGGTCTTACTTGATAGGGAAAACCACCTACTTCAGGTTGCTGGTCATGCTTCTTTTTATACAGTTGGCTTTCTGGGGTGTAAGTGCACACTGATGGCTCATGCACATTTTTTTAAGTATTACAAAATACTTGTCAGGTGTAATTTTTAGCAGCAAAATTCTGTTGATAATCACAATGCAATTGTATTAATTTCCATTAATTCTAATTCTCAATAAGTTGTTTGGGTTTTTTAAAACTCTGAGTAAGAGACATTTAGTGTATGAAACACTGTATACAGTTCACAGAATCTTCTAACTACTGGCATCAGCAGTCATCTCTTTTTGTACAGAAATGACATGAAAGATAATGTAACATGAACACAAAATGCTTCAAAACTAATAGGCTTCATCCAGAGCAAGGCATCTGCCTTATTGACACCTAAGTGAAATGTATTAGATATTCCCCCAGTTGTCAGAGCCTTTAGCCTCCAAACCATTACAGATGTGAGTAGTTTTAGATTCAAAATGTACTGATTGCCTAGAGATATATCTCTATATTTGTTTCAAAGACTTCACCACTGATGTGATTAAGTAGTTTGGTAGTCTTTTTTCTACCTGGACTCTAATGTGACATAGAAACCAAAGATTACTCTTATGAAACCTTTCCATATTTTTAGTCTACTAATACATTTAGATAGATTTTAAGTATGGACATTTCAGGTCTTTGGGCTAGTAAGAATGAATAAAAGCACAGCTGTGGGCAGGAAAGCTCTTC
Organism: Ramphastos sulfuratus; assembly: GCA_013399055.1. NCBI lineage: Eukaryota > Metazoa > Chordata > Aves > Piciformes > Ramphastidae > Ramphastos > Ramphastos sulfuratus. Next base: position 77,507 of record WBNM01009372.1, on the reverse strand, counting down.
AAGAGGAAAGACTACTGCTCAGTGACCATTACTTCAAAGTGATATTGCCTCAAAGAGCATATTCTCACCATCATTGCAGCTCCTGGGCAGTGAATTCTGAGCTGTCTTTCAGGCTAGGTAATCTTCTGAAGTAAGACACCAATGATTTTAAGATGAGTCACTATCAAACACCACTATTTTAAGCACTTTCTGTAAGCTCTTAGAAGTTGCATAAAGAATATATCAACTTCAGGTGCCATTCTGTTCAGTACGCCTGCAGATTTTGCCATTATTATATGTGCTCTCCTCTCTTCACCCTATGATGAATGTCTTGATTAGTATCAGGTAACTCTTAGGTGTCCATTTTCTTTACCATATCTAGCAATTTATTCAACCTAGCAGCTATAACTTGAGGTATAAATTGCTTACTTTTTTCATATGTTTGGTCTATACTTCATTCTGTGTTACTATAGTTCCCCAGCGGTGTGATTTTATTTAAAATGTAATCTTCCACCAGTACATACAATACTACTATTGTCCCCAGAGACAGTCTGCCCTTTTCTCATTCTTATATTCTTCCTGGATCTCAGGAAAAATCCTGTCCAATGCCTGACTTCAGAAATAATAGGATTTTTCCTTTTCCTTTTCTTTTTTCTTTTCCTTTTTTTTTTCTTTTTCTTTTTTTCTTTTTCTGTTTCCATTCCTTTTTCTTTTTCTTTTTCTTATTCTTTTTCTTTTTCTACTTCTATTCAGGGGAAATAATTTTTAGATCTACAAGGTCAGTTCTACTGCTTTGAACTTGCAGTTACTGTAATACATGAGAAATATTGGAGGAAATATTGTCTTCATGGATCAAGATCTAGAATTTTTCCATCGATTGAAACAGCTGGATGGATAGGTCATTATCACCCATTATCTGATGTGTCAGTGATGATAGACATATAGTATATTTGTGTGGACTTTCTGAAATCATGAGATATAAAAAAACCATGAAATATTATTATTTTTAATGTGCTCTGACTGTAAATATCAAATTTTAAATATCCCAAACTATTTTTTCCTTAAAAAAATGAAAATGAGAGAAAAAACCTAAATGGGTTACAAAATTATCATTAGTGTAGTAGTGGTATATATGACATACCCATTCAGCTCAAAGAAGTGAAAGAAACTTCCATTACTTGACTTTTCAGTACTTTAATCTGTTACTAAACATTTATGATTTTCGGCATGAAATAAGCAAACAGATGGGTCCAACACAGCAACAAGCAAACACTTAGAGCTTTAACAGCTCTTCTAATCACAAAAGGATACTTTTCTTTCTGAAAATCTAACATCAACATAAGTCACTGCAGTGGAAGTTCTCTACTTGTTATCATTCATTTTGGCTTGTGTCTTACTTCTGTGCTGTAGGCAAGTTTAATGAATCAAGAATTTAGGGATTTGAATTAATTATATTTTAAATAGTTAAATATTTGGTTACAGATTAGGTCCATTCAGTATTCCCTACTGTTCTATCAATAGTGTTCTTGTCTCTTTCTTTGAAAAAATTCCAAGAAAAAATCAAACCTCAACTTTCTTTTTGACTTATAACAAAGTCTCAAAACAATCCCATATGGACCAAAGGACTGTCTTACCTGAGAAAAATTGTATAGGCCTTTTGCCAATGTCACCTCAATTATACAGTCAGCGATTTCACAGTAGGACACAGAAGGTGTTGATAGGTTTGTTTTCCCCAGGGTTCATTTTTCAGCTGTAGGGTTGACATGGATACATCTAAAGTGATTGGAGTAAGATGCCAGTTTTCTATTGAGAAGTGAATAAAAAATTTGCTGCTTCCAAGCATGACCTCAGTCATCCCATTCCAGTAATAAAATTGATTAATCTTATGAAGTACATAAAATTGTTTTTTTGTATGCTCATACTTTTATTATCGTGTGCATTTAAAAAATATTGCAAAATGAAAGTTCCACTCCAACATGAAATCTACAGTGTGCACTGTTGACACCATATATTTCCAAATGATCCTGAATTTAGCAGTGCTTGTAATGTTAAAAAAAAATAATAATAATCTAAAAAATCTCTTCCAAGTCTCAACAGATAGTTGGATTTCTCATTGTCCTCTGAACTGAGTGCAGACACCATGCAGGATACACTAGGGTTCAGGGAAAGAAGGGGAAAGGATGCTACCCTACTATAGCAACTACTTCAATCTGTGCAAAGCACTAAAATGCTTTCTTGTATATCTGAGACTATCTGTGATAACAGTTTTGAAAACATCATAGCTCAAATCCTTCAGGTCACAAACAATGTAACATTGAGAAAGCTTTAGTATGGATAATTAGTATGTAGGTAAGGTTAAATTTGTCACTAGATAATCAGGCACTGTTTTCTGTCAGTGAAACCATGTTGGCTGTCTCTAACCACCTCTCTGTCATCCATTTGATTTGTCATGTCTGTTCCTTGATCTTACTGACCATGGAGGTGAAACTGATTGTCCAGTAACTGCCGTCTCAAATAGCATGAGACTTTTCTAGGTGTTAGGTAACTATATCAAACTTCTATGCTGGATAATTAATTAATTAATTAATTAGCCTCAATTAATTCCCAAGTAACATGGAAAATTATTTCAGTTTCATCGAATACTTGGATTGCCACTGAAGTAACAAGAAAAAAAGTAGTGGACTCCTAACTGATTTTTCCCTTTCCGTGCCATGGAGTGAATAAACTAAAATGAGAAAAGAGAAATTTTGCAGAAATTATAAACAAGCAAATAAATAACATAAATTGATTATTTTTTTAATGTACTCTTATAATGTAAGGATATGATAAATCCTCAGACTTTATCTCAGGTCTTATTTTTTCCTTCTTCCTAATTTCCTCATCTCCTTTAATAATCTTTCTAGTGTGCATGGGTTATTTTGTCTGTTTGTTTCTTTAATTTTTTCTTATTTAATTTCTCCAAAGGATTGGAACCATAAATGTTATAAAAGGAGAGGAACGAAATCTTCAGACACTCAGACTTCAACTTCCTTTCCAGTAAAACAGATTATTTTTTTCTTATTATGTTTATTTATTTGTTCATGTGTTTAATTTTTATTTCACAATTTTGGAGGAAATTTGATTATCATTGTTTCAGAACAAAAAGGACTACAAATAAGTAGCATAAGATAAATTATTGTGTGTTAGCTTTTTGTCACTGTTCATCTTCACATTCCTCTAACCTTGAGCTTTACAAGCCATAGAGATGAACTAAATATGACTTGAGGCAGTAGGAGGGGAAAAAAAACCCACAAAACGAAAAAGGACAAATTGTCAGAAAATAGATAACTTGCTAGGGTATTCATTTCACTTCATCTTCCAAATATGCTCAATGTCACAACAGTTCTTAACCTGTTAAAAATCAGGAAGATAATAAGCACATATTCTTTATACAGTGGAAAAAAAACATGGGTGCTCTACTAATGTTGAAAGAATCCATAGGAAAGCAAAAATGAAATGTGGAAAATAGCTATAACTTCAAAAAAAATTCAACATCATACCAGATAAAGAGATAACAAATTATCTTTATTTAGACAGGTAGACAACATATAATACATTTATATTTGTGCTCTGCATACTTAATCTATTAAAATATTAGAATATTAGCAATAACTGCTATATAGAAAGCAGAGAGTCCAAAGATGGAAGTTCAAAGATTTCAGTTAAAAGTGAAGACAGCTACTAAAGGTAATGATTTGTACTTTCAAATGAATTGTGAAGGAAATATTTATACACAAACTGTAAAAGAGGTTACCTATACTTTCAATCTAATCTAAACAAACTAGATTGCTTTTCCGGCAGTGATTAAACATACTCCTCAACTCTTCAACAAAGATTAGAGGAAAATTTTACTACATATTCTTCCAAAGATCCATCTCTTGAAGGGGAAAAAAAATATAGAAATAGTTTCCAAAATATACGAAACAACTATAAATGATTATGCAGAGGGCCAATGAGTTTCATGACTCCAGCTTTTATAAAAATGTCACTTCAGATTAGTGTAGGATACCTATGTGGCAACATTTCCTTTAGTCTTCACTGCCTGAACCTTGTCTGTTCTTCTAACAAAGGATACTCCATATCAGTGGGAAAGATCAGGTCAAGTCTTTGAAGCTTAAAATGCTCCAGAGTGGTTTATTTTAAAAACGTTCTGCACAGGCCAGCAATGTGTGCTTGTGGCCAAGAGAGCCAATGGCATCCTGGGGTGCATCAGAAGTGTGTCCAGCAAGTCTAGAGAGGTTCTTTTCACCCTCTACTTCGCCCTGGTGAGACCACACCTGGAATACTGTGTCAAATTTTGGGCTGCCCAGTAAAAGAGAGACAGGAATCTGCTGGAGAGAGTCCAACAGAGAGACATGGGGATGATTAGGGGACTCGAGCATCTCCCCTACGAAGAGAGATTGAGAAACCTGGAGCTGTTCAGTCTGAAGAAGACTGAGAGATCTTGTCAATGTGTATAAACATTTGAGAGGTGGGTATCAAGTGGACAGAGCTAATCTCTTTTTAGTGGTGCACAAGGACAAGGAATAATGGATGCAAACTTGAACATAGAAGGTTTCACCTCAACATAAGGGGAAACTTCTTTACAGTGAAGGTGACGGAGCACTGGAACAGGCTGCCCGGAGAGGTTATGGAGTCTCCTTCTCTGAAGACTTTCAAAACCCACCACGATGCCTTCCTGTGTGGATTACCCTAGGGATCCTGCTTTTGGAAAGGGTGTTAAACTTGAAGATCTCTGGAGGTCCCTTCCAACCGCTAACATTCTGTGATTCTATGATTGCATCATTGGACAAGGAAGAGCTCCAGATATCATCCGCCTGGACTTCTATAACGTTCTTACTACTTAACTGGAAAAATATATGTTTGAAGGATAGACATAAGGAATGATGGATTTAAACACAGAGAAGCAGTGCCGCGAGGCTCGCTTTTGGGAAGAGGCTTGTTTCATGGACCGGAGATATTTTGAGACTTTTTTTCTTGAGGCTTTTCTCTAATGGGCTCTCCTGAGCAGAGAATCCCAGGAGGGGGCAGGGCAGCAGCAGGCACAGCAAGATATAGGGAGTACATGCAGGCCCAAGAGAGTGACACAGCAGGGGGCGGTGTCAGGTGAGCGGCAGATTTAAACACAGAGAAGGAGCAGCCTGGGGCTTACTTTCAGGAAGAGAGCTAGCATTTTCTGCTGAACCCAGCCAGCAGCGCGCACAGCGGGAGAAAAGAACGAGAAGGTGATCCCATGCCCTCTTGTCACCCAGAGATACAGGAGAAGGGGAGGAATTGCACCAGGTCCCTCTCCAACCAGGCAGAAGTGGTAGGCAAATCCCCTCCCAATTTCCCCTATCTTCCCAGTTGCCCACATGCAACAGGTATGAGGCCCTTGTAACAGAGGATCAGATGAATGAGGATATAGATGAACACTCATGGATGCAGCCACTCAAGACCTGTCAGGCAACCCCACAATTTAGGACTAGTGTACAGGAAAAAAAGAAAGGTGAAAGTAGTAGGAGATTGCCTTCTCAGGGGAACTGAGGGTCCGATTTGCAAGCCAGATCCATCCCACAGGGAGGTCTGCTGTTTGCTGGGGCACAGGTTAGGGACATTTGTAAGAGACTTCCTAGTCTAGTGTGGCCATCAGACTACTACCCACTACTGGTTATCCAGACTGGGAGTGATGATGTCTCTCTCTATACTGCTGGAGACTGTCCTCAGGAGCCCCTGACACCTAAGGCACCAGAGGAAAGCATGACAAAGGAATCTTCTCTGGTTGATGAGGACTGGGTTAAGGAACAGTTGAGTAATCTGGACATTCATAAGTCCATGGGTCCCAATGGCATGCACCCATAGGTGCTGAGGCAGCTGGCACAGGTCATTGCCAGACCACTCAACCATCTTCAGTAAGTCATAGTGGATAGGAGAGGTGTCTCAGTACTGAAGTAGGACAAACATCACTCCAATCTTCAAAAAGGGTAAGAAGGAGGACCCAGGTAACTATAGACCGGTCAGACTCACCTTCATACCCAGAAAAGTAATGGAGAAATTTATCCTCAATGCTGTCCTTAAGCATATCAATGACAGTGGGGTTGTTAGGAGCAGTCAGCATGGTCTTACCAAGGGGAAGTCATCTTTGACCAACCTGATAGCCTTTTATGAGGACATAACCAAGTGGATTGATGATGGTAGAGCAGTGGGTGTGGTTTATCATGATTTCGATAAAGCATTTGACAATGTCTCCCACAGCATCATCCTGGCTAAACTGAGGCAGTGTGGTCTGGATGATCAGGTAGTGAGTTGATTATGAACTGGTTAAAGGAAAGAACCCAGAGAGCTGTGTTCAATGGGATGGAGTCTAGTTGGAGGCCTGTGACTAGTGGGGCCCCACAGGGGTCAGTACTGGGACCAGTTCTGTTCGATACATTCATCAATGACCTGGATGAGGGCACAGAGTGCACTGTCATCAAGTTTACTGATGACATCAAACTGGGTGGAGTGGCTGCCACACCAGAAGGCTGTGCTGCTATTCAGTGAGACTTGGACAGGCTGGAGGGTTAGGCAGGGCGAAATTTAATGAAATTCAACAAGGACAAATGTAGAGTCTTGCATCTGGGAAAGAACAACCCCAAGTATCAGTATAGGTTGAAGACTAATCTGTTGGAAAGCAGAGAAGGGGAAAGGTTTTGGGGGTCCTAGTTCATGGGAGGTTGACCCTGAGCCAGTGATGTGCACTCATGGCCAGGAGGCACAATTCTATTCTGGGGTGTATTAGAAGGGGTGTGGGTAGTAGGTCAAGAGAGGTTCTCCTGAACCTCTACTCTGCCCTGCTGAGGCCGTATCTGGAGTAGTGTGTTCAGTTCTGGTCCCCCCAGTTCAAGAGGGACATAGAACTGCTTGAGAGTGTCCAGCACAGAGCCACAAAGACGATCAAGGGAATGGAACATCTCTCTTAGAAGGAGAGACTGAAGGAGCTGGGGCTCTTTAACTTGTAGAAGTTAAAGTCTGAGGAGTGACCTCATCAATGTTTATAAATATGTAAGGGGTGAGTGCCAGAAGGATGGACCCAGGCTCTTCTCATTGATGCCTGATGACAGGACAAGGAGTAATGGGTGGAAGCTGAGGCATAGGAAGTTTCATTTAAACATGAGGAGGATTTTTTTTTCCCCTATGAGGGTGACAGAGCACTGGAACAGGCTGCCATAGGGGGTTGGGGGGTCTCCCTATCTGAAGATATTCAAAACCCTCCTGGATGCATTCATGTGTGATCTGGGATAGGTGATCGTGCTCTGGCAGAGGAGTTGGACTAGATGATCTTTCAATGTCCCTTCCAGCCCCTGACATTCTGTAATTCTATAAACAGTTTGGATGGCTGTGTCTAAAAAGTTGCTGTTGATATTTTAATGTTCAAGTGAAAAGCAGTAACAATTGGTGTCCTTCAAGGGTTCTTATGGGGTTCAGTACTATTTACTTTCTTCATTAGTGACACAGAAGTTGGGATTGAGTGCATCCTTAGTGAGTTTGCAGATAATGTCAAGTTGAATGGTGCGACTGACTGACTAGAAGGAAGGCACTGGCATCCAGAAGGGCCTTGGCAGGCTTGAGGAGTGGGCTTATGTGAATGTCATGATGTTCAACAAGACAAAGTACAAGGTCCTGCTATTAATTTTTGTTTTGTTGTTCAGAATACAGTCGGCTTTCTGGGCTCCAGGCACACTGGATTTGCAAAAGGACTGGGGTTGGAAACAAGACAGAAGCAGAGTAAAGCGTGAGGAAGAATGAATGGTAAAGAGCAACTGTTATGGACTCACCACAAATCCCATTACCCATCCTCCTACACTACTCAGGGGGATGAAGCAAGAGACTCAGGAGTGAAGTTGAACCTAGGAGGAAGATGTGTGAGTGGTTTTAGTTTAGGTTTGCTCTGTCCAACTCAACTGGCCGCAAATTAAACTACTTTTCCCCAAGTTTTGCATCTGATAGTAACTGGTAAATGTTCTCCCTATCTTAACCCACACACTTTTCCACCTTATTTTTCTTTATTTCATCCTATTGAGGAAGGAGAGTGAGATGGCAGCTGGGCATGTGTTTGGCCCTTTAGCCAAGGTAAACCTGCCCATGGAGAGGACGTTGGAGTAGATGGTCTTTAAGGTTCCTTCCAATCTAGGTCATTCTATGATTCTAAACATACCACTAATTGATAGATTTGGTTGTCTTGGTGGGTTAGTTTTGTGCTTTGTACCACTGTGTGGGCAGTCACAATTTTTTCCTTTATTTCATCTTAAAGCCACTGAACAAAAAAAAACCAAAAAAACACAAGATGTTTATATGAATGATAAGTAGAACCCTGACTGTCACATTTATTCCTGTTACATTTCAGATGGGACAAGAAAATGCTATCAAATATTATTACATAAAAACCACATGCATAACATCACACAAATATATTTCTCACAGAAAGTTTCTAAATTAGACAATAAATGAACATGAGAAAGTGGTGAAAAATCTTTACTTTTAGGATTGAAGGAAATTCATATGTAACAATCGAGCAGATGAAATCATTTTGTTTGCATTAATAGGCAAAATAAATTAAAAATAAAGCAGAAACAAACATGAACCATGCTGAATAATTCATCCTAGGTTGATCTTAGTGCTAGTTCTAGTTAAATCTCCAGTAAAATAAAAAACAGAAATCTGTATGTTAGATATAGACAGAACAACGCAGTTCCCTGTACAAGCTGAGATAATGGCATTTTCATCTTGCCCTATGGAATCTGAATGTCATGAATTCCTGGTTTGAAGCATAATTTAATAAAGGTCACTTACCAAGGTAGAGAACAGGGTAGATAAGGAAAAACCCTGCATAGCACATCTGCTTAGGACGAACCAATCTGACACAGTTATTAATTATCATGGATGCCTTAGGGTTGGAATAAAGCTGTCAACTCCAGAATAAAATACTTTCCTAAAGTTGCAGTGTTAAAAAAAAAAAAAAATGCAATGAACTCAGAAATGTTCACTTAATTCTGCCAAATATCTTCTCAGAATCTGTGACAATACTGAAGACTAAAATCTGTTAGCAGTCTTAATCAAATGGAAAAAAAAATCTGAGATAAACTGTGTTTGATTTAGATGAAATAAATTTGTATTAGATTTATCGAGACAATGACCTAAAATATTGGCTAAAATTTTGGCACACGTTAAAGAAATCAATTAATACAGGACTTAAGACTTCAGTAGTTTTAACATGCACAATGATTCAGTTAAGCTATATCTTTAGAATTTTCTCAGATAGGTCACTCCTGTTTTCAATTTCCATGGGCCGCTGTGAATAAAAGAAGGTTGAGGAATAATGTAGGGATCTGCAACTTGTTAATCACATATACAGAAGTACTTATAAACTCCTGTGTAATTTATGTATTTTGGAATTGACGTTTTGGTCTGGAAATTTTAATTAAATTGGTTTGGATGATATGCATAACATTATATTATATTATAGTATTATATTTCCCAAAATATCTGTGATATCATATAGGAAACAAATGTGATGGTGTCAATTGTATTTACTCTTTGCAAAGTATGTGACCTTGGCAAATAATTGGGAAGGAAGATACCTGGGAAGTCGGGTAAGTAGGTAGATAGGAGTCACGACACCAAAGCAAAATATTTGACAGAAACAAGTCATACTGATCAGGGAGTTGTACAGCTTGGGTTACCTTTATTTTCAATACTGATCATATAGACCAGGAAATAAAGAAGGGAAAATATGTGTTCATATAGTCACATTTAGTTGGTTATAAAATACATTTAACATTTGAGCATCCTGGTGATTCTTAATGAGAAAAGCGTATTTCACCACAAACTTTCCTTTACAGACTCCTTGGTACAGTTCTGTTTAATGTTTAAAAATCTGAATGTGTGAGATTTTTTTTCCCAGAAGTGCACTTGAATTGGTCTCATTGGCTATGTCTGTATTCATATGAGGACATTATTTGACCCTGAGATCAAACTTTGCAGCCTAGCTCACACTGAGATATACAAACTTTGTTTACTCCTAAAACAGACAGGTCACATCAAAATCTTGGGAATGGTCCTCAGCATGCATTACTCTCTACATCCATTTTTCTGAGATAGATGATGCCAATTGGTTGTTCTAGGCTAACAGAGTACACTCTCAAAAGCACTCCCTCTCTCCCCACACAGATGGGAGGAAAAGTAAGGCGAAAAAAAAAAAAAAAAAAAAAAAGAAANAAAAAAAAAAAAAAACCACAAACCCACCACAAAATCTCTGGGTTGAGATAATTAACGAGATCATAAGATGCATAATTACCTTAGCCCATGCACAGAGAAAAGCAGCAAAAAGCAGAAGCAACAGCAGAAGCCAGCAACATCCCCCACCCTCTAGCCCCCAGCCAGCCTAGTGGAAAAGACCAGCATTGCAAATATGGAAGCTGAAAGCTGAAACCGCAACAGGAAGCCTCTCATGTTACAATCTGAACTTCAAGCCCCATGATACTTTGTTCCAGGCAGCACTTTAATTTTGAAGCTGGCATGATGGCATTGTGGTATAGAATATCAGCAGCAGATTCAACTAGACTCATGACTATATGTGGCATCAAGCTAACAGTGAAGTGATAATGTCAATTTATGAGCTAGTACTTGAGCTCTTGATCTGGCACTGTGGGATTTTTTCATGTGGGAGGTTTGCTTGTTTTTAAAAGGCATACATGTGTGCTGCCTAAGCCTTAATGTACCATTTGAACCGTTATGCTTAGATCAGGCAGATTTTTAATATTATGATGCCACTGTTAAGTACACTTTTGATAACCTCTCTAGATCTTAGATTTTTTAATGGAAGTTTACACTGCATAGACTCACAACAGCTGAGAAATGGAAAACTACTAGGAAGTTGTACCACTTCACACAAAACAGAAGTTATTGTTGATAAAAAACTGTTAGATGCTCAAAAAGAAACTGCAAATTCACAGAAGAAAAAAAAAATCACAAAAGGTTATACTATCTACTGTGTGAAAAGTACCTAGCCTACAAACCAATGGGAACTGTCATGTACTTGAGTGTTCTAAAACTCTAAGCTCCTAATAAATGATGAGGGAAGGTGACCAGACCAAATAAGTATATTGTTAGCCTGTTATTGCCATTATAGTATTAGTACTCATCTCTTGATCTTTAACATTATACATATAAAATTTTCAAAAATTTAAGTTAACTCATTTCACATCCTTCTTCTGGCTGACAATTTCACATTGCTCCTTCTTTTGTATGATTATCCTATTTGCATTAAGATCTTGAAAAAAAGCAACACTTCTGATTAACATGACTATAAATTATGAGATGAAATGTGATAAGCTTTGCAAAGCTAAAATGAAAAAAAAAAATATTACCATGGACAGTAACTGTCAATATATTCTAAAACACCAGTTACAAGCAATAATATAGAACTGCTGGATTTTTCTTTTTTTTTTTTTCTTTTTTTCATAGTGAGAGTTTAATAGATTTGCTTATTGATGGTTTAAAGCTGATATAAAATAAGGAGTATGGTCATCATATATAATAGGATGTATCTGTAAAGCTGACAATCACCTGGTCAACATTTTTGGGGGCTTTTTTTTTTTTTTTCATCAAGATCAGCTCACTATCTCAGAAACATTATCTTATTGATGTGATTTTAGTAGTGCTGTTACAGGTAACAAAACCTCAATTCATTTATCACCAAGGCAGGCTGTGATATGGTAGTCTTGTCTCATGATTAAAAGTGGTAATTCAAAATATTTTTAGTAATACTAACAGCATGGGGATTTTACCCCCTGCTTTTAGACATGTAGCATCACTTAAAAATTACATTCTAAATGAATGAAGCTATAAAAGGACATAGTAAACACAGAAGATGAAAAATTACTATTCTGAAGCTCATTTATGACATTAAAACAAAAAAATTATATTAAAAAAAAAATTAAAATATAAATTGTCTTGGGGACCCAGAAGAAAATATTTACTATGTTGGGTTTTTTCTTTCTCTCTTTTTCTTTTTTTTCTTTTTTTTTCTTCTTTTCATTATTATGACATTTATAAAGTAGTAGTCCCTATGATTAGATAAATCAAACTACTCTTAGTTGAGTTGTTCTTCTCTTTCTGTCTTCTTTTTATTTTTTTTTTTTTTAATAACATAAATTACAGCCTCCAGCGAACTCATGTGAGGCAGGATGTCTCTGGAAGACTGCATGCTGAGTGCATATTCTCAATAGAAGTGAAAGGCACATTCCATATAGAGGTTGCTTTAAAAGCAGAAGAGGAAAACAGTTTAGGCTCACTGTTTAGTGCATTCAGAAAGCATAGGCTAAAGTTTATGTGTTGACAACACACACTCTGCAAATATCTTTTATTGATCACAATTAGAGTCAAAGTTCTGGGCTAAGGGAACCCTAGATTTGAGTCAGAGCAGTCATATACATGTCAGGATCTTGTGGTTATAACTTAAGCATTTCAACAAACTGAGAGCGGTTTTAAGCTTCATTCTTGTGCTTTTGATCAATACTAACCACATGCCAGCTGCTAAACTGCAGACCTTAATTTGTTCCGTGCTATGGCCCCATTGATTGAAAGAAAAACAGAAGTCTGCGGAAAGGCCATTGTGAGATTTGAATTCTTTTGATTTAACAAACTTCAGGCTAAAATGAAACACCACTGAAGTGACTCCAGTTGCAATGGTAATTGTTTCAAAGCTTTTTCCATTCACTCCTGGGGCATAATACTGGTTCTTTTCTCCTTTTCATAAGCTGTAGGAAAGTCATGCAAGTGTATGGTGTTTTATATTAACTACAAGGTTACAGATAGGCAACTGAAAGCCTTTGAAGAACAACTTCCATAGTATTTATCACAATTAAAGGAAAAAAACAAAGGGAAAACATATGTAACCTCCAGCAGGTTCAAACAGATTTGGTTGATGTTTTGGAGATTTTCTTACAGTTCTGAAAACCAGACCATACATAGTTCAGAGGGAATCAAGGCTCTTAATAAGAAATGAGAGATTTTGAAGCTGTATTTTATCTACCTGTCAAACCCTGGGTCCCCTCATCAACTTTTTCCTCATAATGGTTAGTATTTATATAGCACTTTTCATCTTCAAAGTGCTTCACAACACATTAACTAATTAATCCTTCGAGCACCCCTAAGAGAGTAGTAGAAAATTATGTGATCTCTGGCAGCCATGCAAGAGCCTCGAGCAAGGCATTGAATTCTGCATCCAATAGGGATTATAATCAAGGTCTCCTGAAGTCTGTTGCACACTAGACTTCTGTTGAAAATCTAAGGAAATTGGTAAAACATTTAAAGAGTAAAAAGGGACTTTTGATAGGGACAGGTGAAATCAAAATACAAAGTTCAAGTATACAATCTGGAGAAAATATTCTTTCCTACAATTCTTTCCTAAGTAGTACCTCTTATTTATCTTATAAAATCTATATACTCATATAATAGGATATGTAAGTACCTGTAACTATCCTACTTGGTAAATAAGAGTCCTAGTAAGTGAAACAGGACAAGAGTATAAGCTTGAACACTGCCATGTATTTCTCTATAACACAAAACTCTTTCTTCAGTGCTTTCTCTTTTTTTTTTTTTTTTTTTTCACTAAGGTGAACTTACACTCTCGCAAAAAAAAAAACAAAACCAAGCAAACAGACAAAATAAACCAAAGCAAAAACCCAACATTTTTGTCAGCAACCCTTGTATTCTGAGGTGTAAGAGAGTTAATTTTATATGAAAAAGAATTTACAAGCCTCAAGACTACAGAATGAAGCCCGATCCAGTTCAGTTATTAAGATGAATGTAGTAATCAGTAGCAAGAAGACAACAATGCCATAACAATGGCAAAGATCCTGAATGCCTGGGTTAATGCTGGGAATATTCTCTGTATACTTCAAGAAGATTGCTTCATAAGGGGTTATCATAGTTGGAGGAATCACAGAAAGCATCCAACTGGAAGAGACCTCAAAGATCATCCAGTCCAACCTGAGTGACATATCTCCTTATAATAACCTAATCACATGATTTGGTAGTCATGCTTATCTGTACAAGATCTTTTGTCATTTTACAAAAATGTCAAAAGAAAAAAAGGAGATAAGAGATTTCCCAGAATGTTCAACAAACTGGTGATATCATGTACACATGGGTGAGTATACCTACACCCTTTGTTCTCCCACACATACCTGCATGTTTTTAAGGATGCATAGACATTTGACTCCTATTGACAGACAAATTAAATGCAATACAATCTGAATGTTTAGTGTAGATAATTATAATCTGAGAAACTAATAACAAATGAATATTGAGAATTTGTGTAAGAAAAAATATCAAATTCTTTTCTATTCTTCCTTAAATGTGTATCTGTTCTTTGTGTCTGTTTATATTTGAAGGACTAAAATTACTTATGAAAGACCAAGTGCTGGCTAAATTGACTCACAGAAGACCAAATGCCACCTTGACTGATAAACATGCAACTGAAGAAAAGTAGAAGAGATGCGATGAGGGATTGAAATATTAGTTCTAATTCTCCTTTGTGTTGTAAATAGAGTAACTATTTTTTGGCATTGAGTACTTTTACTAAAACAGATGCCTTGTCCAGAATCATGCCTTCCTCACTGCTTTCCCCTGCTGTTAACATCAGAAGAGGGGAAATTCACAAGAGAGCAAAAGGAGGAAAATATAAGAATATATGGGATGTCTCTGTTTTCTGTAATCAACTAGTTTTGAAACCCACAGGCATTATGACATGAATAACAATATATTACTGATGTCAGTTACTCTATGAACTTAAAGGCTGGAGGTCTGCATTTTGGACATATAAATACATAGCAGGAAAAATAATTTGGAAAAAGAAATCTTAAGCATTTGTTCTGGTCATCTAATACAGAGTCGTAGTTTTCAAATTAAAATATACAAATATAATCAGTAGTATCTGATTCTATGTACAGACATTGGGTTAATAACTCTTGCTCATTAGGAATAAACCTTGAGCTCAAGATTCACCACAGTCTCTAAGACTAAGCCTACAACTTCTGTTAAAAGAGGTTGTGATGTCTTCAAAGAAAGAACTGCATTCTCCCCAGTGCTGCAAGAGTGTAGAACACCTATTATCTGGTAAGGTTTCCTAATTTTCTGTAGTCAGTCTTAATGTTATGGATGTCACCAAGGCTCACTCAGTTTTCTGAATACTTTTCTTGCTGTCCATCTGTGTAGTCACGATCTGTGTGAGTAAATCAAAGATCACTGTATGACTTTGTGGACAAAAACTCAGAGAGTCAAAGTCCCAAGTAATTGTCTCTTCATTAATTTAGATTCAACACTACCACCACCCCCCGGTATCATTCTCTCATTGTCTAATGTTTTTTCGTTTTGCATTTGAAAAATCACTAAGGTACTGAATAACTTGTAGTGTATTATAGATCTTCTTTTGCCGTGTCTACATAAGTATGCACCATAGAGATAGTATTCAGGTGATTAGAAGAGCACAGTTTGACATGTACCTTTAGAAAGACAGGTACAGTGATGCTTAGTTATTCAATATGCATGATATTATGACATTTTAGATAGAATGCCTGAGTTACAGTTTTTCAAGTGCTGAAGATAAGATTTAATGTTCCTTAGCTAATACCTTTACTGAGATGTAATGCCTTTTGTTGCCTGGAAAGACCAGAAATTCTCAGGTTCATTTTCTTTTACTTCACTGTAATACCAGAAATAGTAAGCATAATCTTTTGAGATTTTAAAGGTTTGGGGCAGTGGAATTCAAGGATGATCTCAATCAGATATCTGGGGCTGTAAATGCCAATCCCATATTGCTGTTCAGGCAATCTGTAGAATGTCAAATCGTTCTTAGTAGTCATTAGCGTAGATTTGTTCTATGTAACCACTGTGAATTCTGTGAAAGAGATCAGAAATTAAGTTTACTCCTCTCTCAGGAACTTTAAATATATATGATTGCATAATGAAACACCTTTTTTTTTTTTTCCTTTTTTTTTTTTTACATTAAATCATACCACTTTCTACCTATGAACCTGAGAGACAGTCTGAATAAAGAATTTAAAACTTGTTTAAATTTTAAATGCTTAAAATAATTCCAAAATCCTTTGAAATATTTTTAAGCCACTGCTTTATTAAAGCATCCTATGGGATTTAAACTCAGCAGGTATAACCAATCATCTGAGGTAGATAGTATGAATTACAACATTTTTTTTCTATATTTGTTTCAAATTGGTGTACAAACAAAGCACACACCTGCTAGAAATCTGTAATATATCTGTACTAAAACACACACTGAGCAGAGCTCCCAGACCAAAGTGCTGAGTACAAGACTTATACTGCTCATTTCTGCCTTTCACTTCCCCAAGTATCTAGCTCATGCAGACTAGCAGAGGGATCTTTTCTGCTCTGTGATTTTTTGTACTGGACAGCCTGTCAGAGAGCTTGTGTCTGAAACAGACAAAAATGGGAAACAAAGGGACAGAGGAGCTGTGACACTACTTTTGTCAAGGATGCCCTGATGAGAGAAGACACCAGAATGTCCCCCTCCATGGTTTTGTTTTCTGCAACTCTCATCAGGTGACCCCTATTCAACCCCATTCTGACTCTTGACCAACATCATTAGATGTGCTTGCCATCACTGACAATATGCAACTCAGCGTGCAGACATTTGACAAGCCTCATTAAGACATATAAAAAAACCCAAACTCTGCATTTTTCCCTCTCTTGTAAATACTTATATATAATGACTAAATATGATTTCCACCTCTGCTATCAATTCCTTTTTCATATGTAATGTCCAGAGCTTAGTGTACTGAAGAGCTTTGAAATTCTAGTGTAATTAAAGCAAAATCCTTTCCAATGTAAGCCTGAGGTTTCTGCTCAAGGATATACAATAACTAGTACCACAGAGATTATAAATTCACATATCAGATGTTTGGACATAACTCGCTTCAATTATCTAGAATAATCATTTGTCAAACAACTGTGACAATCAGCCAATTTCATAAATATAGAAACAAAGTTGCTTCGATTTAGCAGAAGAGTGGATGGACATCTAAGAGAGGCCACCATAACAAACATATCTACCTGCAAAGTGCGTTGACGTCACATGCTGAGCATTTCCTTTGTTGTGGTATGTCTAAAATAGAAAAAAAATCCATTGTAGCAGAAAAGGGCAAAAGCTGAACCAAGCAGAAGGAAAGTTGCTGGGATAGTGACAGTCGTTATGGTTCCAGTTTAGGGATTTGTAACTTGAACTATCTGCTACGGATGTTTTCTCTGGTTTACTTTGGTTTTGTGGTGCTGTCAAGGTCTGGAGAACAGAGATGAACAGTATCTCTGTCCCGAGGAGCAAGACTGGTTCTTTTAGATGTCCGTGCTGTGAAATTAAGGTGCAAGCCAGACCAAATATCACCAAGAACTATTTATTAACGGATAATGTTGAACAAAACTGAAGAAGAGAGGGAAGAGGGGAGAGAGGGAGAGGGAACAACGGAGAAAAAGATCAAGAGCAGGGAAGGAAAAGAACAGGGATTATATTACCATCAGCCGCAGATGGGGGGCGGAGAGAGGGAGAGAGGTGTGCCCGGCCCAGGGATGTCCTTCTGTAGAGTGGTTCCTTGGGTCCTCCTTGTGGGGGGGTTCTCCAGTGGTAGGTGCACTGGTGGTAGGTGCGCATGGCGGTGCTCTGGTGGTAGATGCACACACGCTTTTGCAGGCATTGCTTATGTCTTTTTATACAGTTTTTAGGCCGGTTGTCCAGGTGCAGCTCCCCAGGAAATCTTCCTGTGTATTCTCATACATCTTCAGGGCCTCGATGACGGCACCGGGCAAGGCCTCCACCCAGTCCCTGCACCGCTTACCTGTCCATACCCCAAATATGCAGTAGCCTTTCTTCGGGGTAGCTGGTATGAAGTATGGCGTCCTGGGTGTTGCGTTCAAACCAGGCTGAAATCTCTGAACTTCATCAAGACACTCTATTTAGCATTCCTGAGCTCTTGGGCAGATGTTTAGGCCAAGTCCAGTAAGTCCACAAAGGTGCTGTTTGCATCCCTTTGCCAGCAATCTGGGCCCATCTTTAACAAAGGCAATCTTTATCTTTGTTGATTACTTTATGGGAGGGGCAATCAGCCTCTCACAGGTGCTTTGGGATTTTTTATCATAGCAAGAAGAAAATATAAAGAAGAAATTGTAGCTGCAGAGATCAAACTTGGTAGTGTCAATCCTGCTCTCCATCTCAATTTGTCTTCAGATTGAAGTTCTAAATAGCCTTAAAAGGCTTTGTCAATATGAGGAAAGTGCTATATAAACAGTGGAAACATTTTATTTCCTTGCATTCTACCAGTCACGTCTTCCTTACAAACCACAGACCTTTAAATCAATTGTTTAGTCGTGTAAAAAAAAAATAAATTGTGATGACCTATTCATACTTTTCAGAAACCCAAGTCTTCCTTTAGAGGAAATCTGACTGTCTTGTACGATCCTTGGGCAAGGAATAACACAACATGTGGACCACTTCTGCAACTGTGATTTGACCATGATTTCCCTCAAGTTAATGACAAAACCCATGGACCTTCTAAGAAACAGGAAAAACATCCCTAAAGTTAGAGTCTCTCAGACTGGACGGCTCATTTAAACTTCCGTCACATTATTAAAGCTTTGACTGTATTCCTGTTTAGCTATGCAATTTTTCACTTTAGTAATTTTTTTCATTTTTTTCTCAAAGATTTCTAAAGTTACAAAGCAACAATACTACATCCACCCTTACACTATGTTTACTAAGTATCTGAAACTGTACAAGAAATATTATCTTACCAATGTTAAATGAAATATACACTATGCCTTTAATAACCATCTATTCCCATTGGTCTTGTAGTTACAAAGTACAATGGTATAGATGTTTGATCTTGAAGATTTTTAAATACCTTATCAGATGTATTATTATTAAGTTCAGTCAGGATTTTTAGAGGAAAGTATTTAACATTTAACAAGATGCACAGTGTAATGCATGCTAGAAATTAAATCTCAACTGGAATGAAAAGCTGGAATTTATGCAGCTATTATTCTATTAGAATCTTAATTTTGCTTAATAAAACTTTTAACTTCTTTAAATAATGACTGATAACATGAGAGGCCTAGACATAGCAAAGGAAGATTCTTGTGACTAAGGTTGAAAAAATGAGACACTAGTATCCTAATAAAATCCACAGATGTTTATTTGGATACTCTTATCTGTTTTGTAGATCAGACTTTCCAATAGATATTTCACTGTAGCTGTAATACTGCTTTTTAATAAGGAATATAAACCTACTATTAAAGGCTTCCAGATTCAGATTCCAGATTAAAGGCTTCCAAAAAAAAGTCAGTAGAGATTATCATATTAAAAAAATACTTTCAGGATCATTAGTTGTACATATTTGGTGATGTTCACCTAGGGTCAAAAGACATTAGATTAGAGGACTAAGATTAGAGAACTAGAAAAGACAGACATACATTTTCTTGTAACATGAACCAAGTGCTGGATGTGCCCAGTTGTGTTTGCAAACTATAAGGAATATTTTAGCAGAAAAAGAAATTTTAAAATTTCTTCTTTGACTTTATCCTGCTGTTTCTAGCAACATCAAAATTAGTTCATAATCTAGCTGTTAGAAAGCTCCCTTGATATCAATTTTGAAGGAATTCCTTATTCTACTTGATTATCACAGGGATTTAAATCCATTCTTTCCATACCATAAATCAGTGCCTTGGGGTAGGTGTCCTTTGATGCTGTTCCAGTTTGCTAAAGCAATTAAAGTTTAGTAAAGTATAAATTATCAGCAGGCTTTAATAACATAAATTATTGGGAAACCTTGATAAAAGATGCTATCGAACTCAGTTTCAGTGAAGTCACAGTGCACTTCCTTCATGTGCTTGTGGTGCAATCTTTTTACTCATACAGGAGTTTAAATATTCAAGTTAGAAATCAGTTTTGGCCATAGAGGATCCAGCTTAGAGTTTGACTCAGTGGCCTTAACTGACTGGTGACACTGGAGTCAGGCACACAACCCCAGTAGACACAACACAGGAGCTACAAAAAGCCTGTCTGTCACTTGACAACTGACTGTCACTTTAATCCTTCAATCATTTGAAACAGTACATCTGTTCAATGTAAGTAGTATAGGTAAAGGAAATTGAATGGAACCCTTTCTTCATAAACAGACATCTAATCTACATTAGACACTTTCAAATTTAAGCACTTATGGTCTGGAGATGAATTTTGCAGTTTATGTTGGTGATGCACAGAAAATACTGTGTGATGCTGAACAGAATGAGAATAAATACATGTTATCAATGTTAATTATTATTAAAATATTTTTATTCTTTCAAGTATGAAACAAAAAGTACATAAGTACAAATTAAAAAAATTGAATGCATCACAAATAAAAATTAACTGTGGAACCACAAGAAAACCAGAGTGTTCCAATTCCTTTTGAACAGTCGGTAAAGGCACAAAAATACAGAGATTGATTTGAAGTATTGAAGTACTTAATTGAAGTAATTTTCACAGAATAAGAATAATTACAGATGGAAGCTAAAACTTAGAAAATAAGTGCGAGGCAACTTCTCATTTACTGAGAAAATATCTTTCATGTTTTTTGAAAATTATGAAAAGAGTTGATAAGCATCAGCTTCAGGAAACTATCAATTTCGGTATTCAGTAACATGGGAAAAAAGCCCATTAGCCGAGTCAGAATTTCAAGCTTATCTTCATTTTTATGAGCATTTCTAGAGGTTATAATGCATAATAAAGAGCTAATTCAAACAGACAAAACTGCTAAATGAGGTATATGCTATAAAACAGTGTCTTAAGATTTCAATATTCTGCACTCATGGCGCATTGATTTCTTTAAAATGGAATTCTAGAGAATCACAAAAACATTTTTTGTTAGCTGAAAATAAAGAATTAGAGACTTAATACTTGAAAAAAGGCAAATAGTTGAAATAGTCAATTCTTCACAATTTTGTGCTTCAGGCTGGGGCCACCAGCCTTCCTGAATTCATATCTCATAAATAAAGAAAAAAATGTGGGGAAAAGAGGAGGGAAAAAAAAACAAAAAACCAAAAAAAACGGAGGGGATTTTTTTTCCTCCTAAACTAATGCTTTTAGCAGTCTTTATATTAGTCAATGCACTACAGACTATTCGAGTCAGATTTTTCTTTCATAACAGATGCTGGAGAATCAACTCTGAAATGTTGGTGTGCATTACATAACCAGTTCAGGGATAGATTAAGAAAACTGTAGTTCTTTTTTACTGTTTAATAAAATGTATTTCAGCTATTCTGAAATCCGTTGTTTCCTGTTACAATAGATTTGTGTTATACATAGACAAAGGAATAACCAACAAAATAACAGTGGTATCATAAGAATGTAACTAAAACCAGTTGTACATAAACATAAAGAAAAACTTTTCCACTGTGATGGTGGCTGAACACTGGAACAAGCTGCCCAGAGAGCTTGTGGAGTCTTTTTCTGTGGAGACATTCAAAACCCAACATTTTCTTGTGTGACCTCTAGGTGATCCTGCTCCATCAGGAATGTTGCACTAAATAATCCTTCAAAGTCCTTTCAAACCCCTAACATTCTGTTATCCTTTGAGTCTTTATTAAGCAATCAGAAATTTCTTTAAACATTGCATTTCTGTGTTTCTGTTGTAGAAGATTGTTATCAACAATCATTTTGAATAATCTAGGGAGGTTCAAATTAAAAGTAGTGGTCTAACATAGGCTTGTCTGAGAAAAATATTTTTTTGTATCTGACATGCCTTTTCTTTTAAAAAGACAATACAAGTCTTTACCACTCAAGAATATTGAATCAACAAGCATTGCACTGAGAATAAAGGCATATAAAATATTTAGCAATATATAATTTCCTTTGTAATTTTCATGAAGAGTCTGTGGTTTTTTTTTTTTTCCTCCTTCTGTAATCCAACATATGGAACTATTTCCAGTGAATTTTTTAGTTCACTATTACTCTAACTGCATTATGGCTTGCTATTGCTTCTACAGTGCAAACAAGACTTTTTCTCTTCATTGCAGAAAACATATTTGCTGCATGTAATTGACAGACAATCATAGTGTGGTGAGTAATTTTGCCAAACAAAACTATTCATTCTCTACATTTTGGAACACGGTAAAGGAGAATACTGTCTGGTTGTATTCAGGTTATGTTACAGATCCCCAAGGAAGTAGGGGAAAAAGATTTTGTGAATCCATTTTATCATATTTCTAAAATAATTATGTTAAAAATTCAATTTTAACCCAAATTATATGAGGAATACAGAATGTTCTAAATGGCCATACTTTCCTGGTATGATTTAAATATTGGTTGGAGTAAGGTTATGTGGAAATTGCACAGACTCTCCTCCTCTGTTTATGCAGAGGTGTATCAAGGACACTGTGATATCATCTATATTTGCAAGTGTACCTGTCATCAACTAGTGCAACAGCTAGTTGAGATGTGATGACAGCAGCACTTAGAGTAATCCATCAACTTCTCTGTTGTAGTAAACCTTTCTTTTCTCGAGCCTGGAACTAAGTAAATTGAAGGTGGGAAAAAATATATATCTTGCTATCATAAACAACCAAGACAGGTAATAGTCCTTCATTTTTATGTCTATAAAAAAATTAAAGCTTCCTTATTGTGAGATATTGTTGCACTACTGTTCAGTATTTTCAAACTGTAAGCAGGACTCAAATTACTTTAAAAATAACTTTTAGTTAATTTTGCAATTTCCAGTAATACGTTTTCCTGGAAGGTATTGGTGTTGGACCCTGAAAAGCTGCAATGTCATCAGGGTCCATTATCCTGTTAATTCTAACAATACTTGATGAGGCTGCGTGCGAATTGTTACATTCTCAGACCTCCAGTGGTTTCCTGGAACCAAAACAGTGGTAATGGGATTGATGAGAACTTTCTACTTATGATGAAGGTTTTTTTGCATTATTTAAGGTTTGATTTACTACTATGTGATTACATATTCCAAAGTCAAGATGAATCAATACATCAAACAGATAGATGTCAAACTGTAATTGATGAATAAGTTTCATAGCAAGTTTCAGCTGTCTTCCTGAAAGGATCTTACGGGAAGGTTGGAGAGAGACTTTTCATAAGAGTGCCTAGTGGTAGAACAAAAGAGGATGGTTTTTAGCTGAGGGAGAGTAGGTTTAAACTGGATTATAGGAAGTTCTTCGGTATGGGGGTGGTGGTAATCTGGAATAGGCTGCCTGGGTCGTGGATGCCTCCTCCCTGAGGGTGTTTAAGTCTGGGTTGGATGACACTTTGAGTAGCCAAGTCTAGTTGAGAAGCATCACTACCTATGGTAGGGGATTTCAAGTAGATGGTCTCTAAAGTCCCTTCCTACCTAAGCCATTCTATGATTCTATGATAGTAAAATAGAGACAGGCTCTTAGTTTTAAATTAAACTAAGTATTCCAAATGAATCATCTTCAATATTAGGTCTGTGCACAATATTATATTTAGGCTTAGTTAATGTGCACACATAATAGATTAAAAAATATCTCCAAATATATAATATGCTTTGCATGAGGAATAGAATTCTAAATGTATAAACCTATAGGAATACAGAAGTGTCACACATAATCAAATATAAACCATTTAGGGCGGGGAGAATGACAGATATGTAAGTTTCTGGATTTTGCTACAGTAACAAGAACAGAAGTAAAATTAATAGAAAAAAATGCAAGAAGAGGAAAAAAAAGCATCAAACAATTGGGAAATGTTGGTTGGCTGGAGTTTTTTGTCCAATGTTGGACAAATTTAAGGAAGACTTTACTTTCAAGATGTGCAAATTTACAGGTATTTTGTCCTTTCATACTAAATAAATAGATAGTAAATCTTCATGGAAAGAATTACTTATATCAACTTGGAACTGGAGTTCATGACAACATCTACATAGTTAGAGATTGGCTCTTTTCCCAACTATCCTTTCTTTCAAACTATGTTCTTTTTCTAGAATTGTTTGTCATAGTTTTAAATTCTACTGACATAAGCAATTTTTTTTCTCATTTCAAGGCCATGCTCTGTAGTATGAAGAGTAGTGGGATTTGCTTCAGCAGCTTTCCTTACTTCTTGAGTTGTTGTTTCCACTGATTTTTGACTATTAAAAGAACAGGTTTATTTTGAACTGATTGTGTCCCAGTGACAGAAGGTAGTAGATAAGAGAGTTCTAGCTTCCCTTATTGATGACAATCTGCTTCAAAAATTGAAAAAGTAATGCCCTGGACATACTTCTTTTCTCTACTGCTCAGGGTTTTTTTTTTTTTAATTTAATTAAAAAAATCAAACCCCAAAAACCCAGGAAAAGGGTTTGCTTTATAAGGTTCTGTCCTTACACTCCAAAAAACTCTGGATAGGTTATTCAGTTGAATGTTTCTTACAATATTTTCAGGTTCAAGATACAGAATTTTAATTGTTAGATCTTGATTACATTCTTGAGTACATCACTAGCAGCAACTACTACAGGTGCAACTAAGTCTTACATTTCTATATTAAGGCTTTTTTACATATCTGTTAGTGGGACTTCCATGAATGGAAACATTTATAGTATGAACTGATTTCTTAGTTATCAAATGAGGAAGTCATTATTTACTTTTTTACCTCTCCGTCCTTGGAGTACTACCTTTTCCAAATTTCATGATAACAGAAATTCTATACACTATTTTACTTTCTTCTCTACCTTTGATATTTAGGCAGGATGTGGGGTAGTCTAAAAAGTCACAATACATTTTTGTAGAAAGAATTTGGTGGATCCAGCTTATACAGGGAAAATACAATACTGTTGCAATGATTGCTCCTAAGGTAAATAAATAGATAAATAAATAGATAGCTAGATAGATAGAAAGTTTCATTAGAATGGTGGCTATTTCCAAGATAGATACAAGGCAGGTGTGGGCAATACTGATTAAATTGATCTTGCTTTTAGCCTTCTAGGGAGCCTTACAGGGAGGAAAAAGAAAATCTAGGGAATTATTTTATTTCCTGAACAACATGTTTAATGTAATTTCAAATGCTGTGGGGCATCTAAGTCAAGTGCCCTGGTGTGATGTGTGTGTATTCGCATAAGAAGTTTTTTGATCTGCATAACAGTCAAATATTTTGGTTAATATTCCAGCCCACCAGTCCATTAGTACACATGTTTTCTAGTGGGTAGCAAAATATAATTTAGGGGATATTTTTTGAACACTTTAACCTTTTTAATTAGCAAAAATTCCTCATTGGGTTTGTTTAAATTGCAACATCTGAGGCACGTCATGTCTGCTTCAAATTCTGTACTTATTCACAAGCAAGAAAGGAAAAACAGAAACTTTCTTCCACAGACATAAAAGATTGCTGTCAATAAAATGCATATTTTATTAAATGTTACATTTAAAAAAAGCCTTGAAATCTGTCTTTGCAGTACATTTTCAATCTGTAAAAGTCGCCTCTAGCATAATTTCACACTTGAAATGCAATCATAGTGACCCATAGTTAATAAAAGGTTTCTACTACAGCACACAGTCAGTTTAACTGGTGGTAATTTGAAGTAACTTTGATAAGGTTAGGTCATATTTTGAGTGAGTTAATCTGAGTTCAATGATAAATGAACATACTGTGTTAACTGGTAGAAGCATGGGAAAATCAGAGCTAATAGACATTATTTTAACAAATTGCCATTTAAAATCACCTTCCTGAGGGTCTTTAAGGAGGATTTCATCAATTACATGCTTACAGCTCACATTAGTGATACACATTAAAAAATTTCCCACATGAATAATTTAGGAAAAAAAAAATACTATCAAGCCCCTTTGTGAGTTAGCTCTTGTCTATTTAAGCAAAGTTTCACTTAAATGATGCATGACATGCAATATTTCAAAAATGTTCCTTCTAAGATCATGAAGAGAAGATACAGAGAAGAAAATGCCCTTGCAACAATTCTATATTCTTTTATGTGGCTTTTACTTTCCCTGTTTAACACCTTGGCATCTTTGATAGCTTTGTTATTTACTTTTCAGGACTGACTGACTTTTCAAAAACCTTACTTTTCAGCAGTATTTCCTTTCTTTGACATTTTCCGCTAAGTGAATGGATGCACAATGTCCCTATTAAATCAATGGCATAACAATGAATAGTGATAAGAATTTTTTGTCAAACAACTTTCAATTTAAAAAAATGTAATTTAAAAAAACTTGCTGCACTTGGGATTTTTTGTTGGGTTTGTTTGTTTGTTTGTTGGTTAGTTGGGTTTTTTTTAGTAATAGTAAATTTCAAAAGCTGTCTGGAAAAACAAGTGAGATATGCTTTATACCATGTGAAGATAACTTTTTCCAAAAAAAAAAAAAAAAAAGGATCAAAACGAGGAACAAAATTAAAATATTTTTACCAATTTTTTAGCGTAAATAACAGTTAGGGAAAGTTGANGATTCATACTGAAGATGGGATAAATCGTCTTTTGGAGGGCTCTCTCTCTATTTACTACTGAGAGAATCTTCTCTTGAACATGTAAATCACCTGGTGATCGTGGTGATTACATTAAGAACTGAGAAGTGTTTCAACAAAGATAAGATCATGCAGGAGCTGTCTCTGCCCGATGAAACAGTAACAGCCCAGGGGGTGTGGTGGACAGTGGAGAGCAAAGAGCCATGAAAGCGGCTTGGCACTGACCCCTGAAAGCACACAGTAAAGACCCCCTGGAACGTGACAAAGATGTGGGCCAGAGGCAGCTAGGATGAATGAACCAGAAACATAAAAGCCCTGGGCTATGCTATCTTGCTGGAGGAAGCATCACTGGGGACATCTCAGGCTGGAGGCAGCAGCCCAGGACGTCTCTCCCTGCCTGTAATCACCAAAGAAGGACCACAGTGTGATAACTATCTCTGCTGCTCTCTCTTNTGGGTAGCAAAATATAATTTAGGGGATATTTTTTGAACACTTTAACCTTTTTAATTAGCAAAAATTCCTCATTGGGTTTGTTTAAATTGCAACATCTGAGGCACGTCATGTCTGCTTCAAATTCTGTACTTATTCACAAGCAAGAAAGGAAAAACAGAAACTTTCTTCCACAGACATAAAAGATTGCTGTCAATAAAATGCATATTTTATTAAATGTTACATTTAAAAAAAGCCTTGAAATCTGTCTTTGCAGTACATTTTCAATCTGTAAAAGTCGCCTCTAGCATAATTTCACACTTGAAATGCAATCATAGTGACCCATAGTTAATAAAAGGTTTCTACTACAGCACACAGTCAGTTTAACTGGTGGTAATTTGAAGTAACTTTGATAAGGTTAGGTCATATTTTGAGTGAGTTAATCTGAGTTCAATGATAAATGAACATACTGTGTTAACTGGTAGAAGCATGGGAAAATCAGAGCTAATAGACATTATTTTAACAAATTGCCATTTAAAATCACCTTCCTGAGGGTCTTTAAGGAGGATTTCATCAATTACATGCTTACAGCTCACATTAGTGATACACATTAAAAAATTTCCCACATGAATAATTTAGGAAAAAAAAAATACTATCAAGCCCCTTTGTGAGTTAGCTCTTGTCTATTTAAGCAAAGTTTCACTTAAATGATGCATGACATGCAATATTTCAAAAATGTTCCTTCTAAGATCATGAAGAGAAGATACAGAGAAGAAAATGCCCTTGCAACAATTCTATATTCTTTTATGTGGCTTTTACTTTCCCTGTTTAACACCTTGGCATCTTTGATAGCTTTGTTATTTACTTTTCAGGACTGACTGACTTTTCAAAAACCTTACTTTTCAGCAGTATTTCCTTTCTTTGACATTTTCCGCTAAGTGAATGGATGCACAATGTCCCTATTAAATCAATGGCATAACAATGAATAGTGATAAGAATTTTTTGTCAAACAACTTTCAATTTAAAAAAATGTAATTTAAAAAAACTTGCTGCACTTGGGATTTTTTGTTGGGTTTGTTTGTTTGTTTGTTGGTTAGTTGGGTTTTTTTTAGTAATAGTAAATTTCAAAAGCTGTCTGGAAAAACAAGTGAGATATGCTTTATACCATGTGAAGATAACTTTTTCCAAAAAAAAAAAAAAAGAAGGATCACAACGAGTAACAAAATTAAAATATTTTTACCAATTTCTTAGCGTAGATCACAGTTAGGGAAAGTTGAGTTATACTTCTTAGTGATACTGATCCACGAAGGAAACCTGGGCCTATCATAGCCAATAGTTGCCCTTTTCTTTAGACTGGTTATTATATCCTGACATGGAACTCTGAAACAGTAACCTATTAGAGCTGGCTTCAGAAGCCTCTTCAAAAAGAAAATGAGTCTCTAACCCTGCATTTTAGGCATTAACAGTACTGTGAAAAGATGGTGAACATGGGGAATGTAGGGGAAAAGAAATGCCACAATCCAGGCTCAGAAGAATATTCAGACTATATCTCTCCTATTGAAGTATATAACTATTCAGCTCAGCACTTGATGACATCTAACCTTTCCAGCCTGCCATAGCTTCCAGGGTGATACCCAAAATAGCAAAGATATTAATTTCTAAACACGGAGTTAGGAGCTCAGGAAAAAACATTATTGCCACAAGGGAAAAATCATTGCCGGAATGCCAATATCCAGTGATTCATACTGAAGATGGGATAAATCGTCTTTTGGAGGGCTCTCTCTCTATTTACTACTGAGAGAATCTTCTCTTGAACATGTAAATCACCTGGTGATCGTGGTGATTACATTAAGAACTGAGAAGTGTTTCAACAAAGATAAGATCATGCAGGAGCTGTCTCTGCCCGATGAAACAGTAACAGCCCAGGGGGTGTGGTGGACAGTGGAGAGCAAAGAGCCATGAAAGCGGCTTGGCACTGACCCCTGAAAGCACACAGTAAAGACCCCCTGGAACGTGACAAAGATGTGGGCCAGAGGCAGCTAGGATGAATGAACCAGAAACATAAAAGCCCTGGGCTATGCTATCTTGCTGGAGGAAGCATCACTGGGGACATCTCAGGCTGGAGGCAGCAGCCCAGGACGTCTCTCCCTGCCTGTAATCACCAAAGAAGGACCACAGTGTGATAACTATCTCTGCTGCTCTCTCTTTCTCCATTCTCTCTCTCCATCTCTCTTTTCTTTCTTTCTCTCTCTCTGTTTGCTTCATTCTCTCTCTCTTTAATAAATAGTCTCACCTTGATATATGACCTCATTTGTGTCTTAATTTCACTCATGGGAATGTTAAGAAAGAACTGTGTCTCCTTCCCAACTTCCAGACCGAGACAGCTACAGATAAAGGGAGTTTTCCACAAACAAAATTCTGACTTCTCTGCCTTACTAGTTTCATAAAGCCAGGGGGCAGATTAATTTCGCCTAAAATGTTGTGTAGAAGTACACTTGATTGGGAAATTACAATCTTGGACCTAGAGGAATAATGAATGGAAATAAACCTAGATCCGGTTTACTGCTTGTACGATTTTATTTGGAGTGGGGAATCTTAATTTTTCTGATACATTTTTTGATAGCTTTAATCTTCTTGTATGTTGAGGTGTGATACGCACATGAACTCCTCTGCATTAGTAAAATTATAATTTTTTTTTAATAATTATTTTACACACTCCTCAGAGTACAAGCACTAGGCACTTTAATTAAGAGGCAACAGATATAAATACCACGATGGTCTGATCTATAGTGAACATGCATCACTATCAGATGATTGAGGATGATGCGAACAAGGACAACAAGCCGGGACCAGACAGGATGGCAGCTGCCTGTGACAGTGGCAGCTTTCCAGAGCAGCAATGGTTCTCTGGGGCAATGGCAACTCTCTCTGTCTATGGGGAGGTGACAGTTCTCAGCAAGTTCTACTAGCAGTTTCTTGTTAAACCCCTCCAAGCAGTTCTAGCAGCCTGCAGCAGAAGCAGTTCTTGAAAGATTCCAATGGCAGGTTCCCGAGCAGAGTTCTTCTGGCCGATTTGCAATAGTTGATTTCCCTAGCAATTGACCCCTAGTCCACCATACTGTGATGCTTTTAAGGAGGGGTTTGAATCTGGGTTATAAGTGAATCATAATAAGGCTGATATAAAATTATTAAATATATATATAAAGAAAATCTCCCCAAACTTACTTACAATTAACGCACACGGATTCTACTATGTGGTTGGTTATCTTTGCAGAATGTATATATTTAATCAGATTAGATGATTTTAGGAAAAGTTTTAGAAAATTTAAACAACTGGAGTGTCTTGCAGCACAAACTGCCACTTAAAGGTCAAACATAAACTTTCATGAACTTCAGAAAAGAGAGTTAGTTTACTCACTGGTCAGAATCTCAATATTTATAATTCAAAAATATATGTAGAAACATAAACGAGTAAAAGTATAGTCCCAGCCACGTGGTGGCCTTCCACATGGTGATGATGAGGTGGGATTTTGCTGCNCTTTCTCCATTCTCTCTCTCCATCTCTCTTTTCTTTCTTTCTCTCTCTCTGTTTGCTTCATTCTCTCTCTCTTTAATAAATAGTCTCACCTTGATATATGACCTCATTTGTGTCTTAATTTCACTCATGGGAATGTTAAGAAAGAACTGTGTCTCCTTCCCAACTTCCAGACCGAGACAGCTACAGATAAAGGGAGTTTTCCACAAACAAAATTCTGACTTCTCTGCCTTACTAGTTTCATAAAGCCAGGGGGCAGATTAATTTCGCCTAAAATGTTGTGTAGAAGTACACTTGATTGGGAAATTACAATCTTGGACCTAGAGGAATAATGAATGGAAATAAACCTAGATCCGGTTTACTGCTTGTACGATTTTATTTGGAGTGGGGAATCTTAATTTTTCTGATACATTTTTTGATAGCTTTAATCTTCTTGTATGTTGAGGTGTGATACGCACATGAACTCCTCTGCATTAGTAAAATTATAATTTTTTTTTAATAATTATTTTACACACTCCTCAGAGTACAAGCACTAGGCACTTTAATTAAGAGGCAACAGATATAAATACCACGATGGTCTGATCTATAGTGAACATGCATCACTATCAGATGATTGAGGATGATGCGAACAAGGACAACAAGCCGGGACCAGACAGGATGGCAGCTGCCTGTGACAGTGGCAGCTTTCCAGAGCAGCAATGGTTCTCTGGGGCAATGGCAACTCTCTCTGTCTATGGGGAGGTGACAGTTCTCAGCAAGTTCTACTAGCAGTTTCTTGTTAAACCCCTCCAAGCAGTTCTAGCAGCCTGCAGCAGAAGCAGTTCTTGAAAGATTCCAATGGCAGGTTCCCGAGCAGAGTTCTTCTGGCCGATTTGCAATAGTTGATTTCCCTAGCAATTGACCCCTAGTCCACCATACTGTGATGCTTTTAAGGAGGGGTTTGAATCTGGGTTATAAGTGAATCATAATAAGGCTGATATAAAATTATTAAATATATATATAAAGAAAATCTCCCCAAACTTACTTACAATTAACGCACACGGATTCTACTATGTGGTTGGTTATCTTTGCAGAATGTATATATTTAATCAGATTAGATGATTTTAGGAAAAGTTTTAGAAAATTTAAACAACTGGAGTGTCTTGCAGCACAAACTGCCACTTAAAGGTCAAACATAAACTTTCATGAACTTCAGAAAAGAGAGTTAGTTTACTCACTGGTCAGAATCTCAATATTTATAATTCAAAAATATATGTAGAAACATAAACGAGTAAAAGTATAGTCCCAGCCACGTGGTGGCCTTCCACATGGTGATGATGAGGTGGGATTTTGCTGCTAGTGTAGCTCAAATTGAGCAAGTNACCCCCCCACCCCGGTTTGTTCTAAAAGTCAGCATAGACATAATTTAGAAATTACAAAAGTAGACAGGTGTGAATCAGTTGATTTAAAATTTTACCCTAAGGAATTTTAAAGTGGAATGTAGTTTTGGGAGATGAAAAACAGCATATTTTTTAAAAAAAAACTTTTTTTTAAAANAGGCAAATCCTCTGTGGCTCTCAGAAGACCATTGGAGCAGTCAGCCACCTGGGTGAAGCAGGATCCAGGTTTATGGGCTGGAGCAGTCCGATCGGGTGCTGTCTATAGCAAAGG
This sequence comes from Ramphastos sulfuratus, assembly GCA_013399055.1. Classification (NCBI taxonomy): domain Eukaryota; kingdom Metazoa; phylum Chordata; class Aves; order Piciformes; family Ramphastidae; genus Ramphastos; species Ramphastos sulfuratus. The sequence goes on along the minus strand of WBNM01009372.1, from coordinate 45,375 downwards.
AGTTGGCGCTCGGGCTGGAGTAGCTCAGAGCTCAGAGCTGCTGTAGGAATTGTACTCTACCGTATTGATATTCTGAGGGAGAATCAGAAGTACTCTGAAAATTAAGTGAATTTACTTGGCATTTGGCAATCAGGATTTTTTTTTTCTTTCTTTCTCTTCTGGAACTTTAATACCACCCTGGGTATGGACATACAGCAATGACAGATCAAAAGCTACCATCCACACATATATTTAATAAGCCATGTATCTTGCTGCAAGAAGATGATAAGGAGTTACTAAATACATATACATTAAGAAAATGTGGTGAGAAGACCTCAATCATTGAAGTATACCTACTGTCACTTTTCATGAAGGATGAGAAAAATCACAAAATATACTGAATTGGAAGGAGTCCAACTCTTGACAACAAAAGTTGAATCATAGATATCTGGGAGCATTGTGCAAGCACTCCTTAAACACTGACAAGCTTGAGACTTGGGTAGTTTATTTCTGTGCTTGAAAATCCTCTCAGTGGAGAACATTTTCCTAATATCCAACCTTAACTTCTGATGCAGCTTTAAGACATTCACTCGCAACCTATCACTGGTCATCAGAGCAGCACCTTCTCTCCGCTCCTCATTATGAGGATGTTGTAGACAGTAATGAGGTCACATCTCAATGTCCTACTTCTCTAAGCTGAACAAACCTAGTACTCTATCTCCCTCAAAAAAAGTGTTTTCTTTGAAGTTCTCAATAGAAAAAAATATTTTTTAGAAAGACAGTAAATATTAAAAATAAATATAACAATGACTATACAGAATTTCTGTAACAGTTTTGTTACAGATCTGTCTTAGTAAGACAGATTTGTTCCTCCAGAGTTATTGTCAGTCACCCAATTCAGCAACTTAAAAAACTGCAGCAAAATATATGCCTTCTTGTCTGTCTCTAGGAAAAAGCCAAAACTACTTTCTCTCTTTCTGTGTATTAATTCAGAATGTCGTCTACATATTTGTGCTTAATCCTCTTGTTTTAGTCTCTGTGGAGGTTCTTTTGTCTCCTCTTCTGCTCATGTCCTCTCACATTAAAATTCAGACTCTTGTTACACATGTTGAGTACGCATTCAGCTAGTATCAAGGAAAGTGTAGTCACTTTTATTTGAGGTTATCCTTTGACCAAGAATACAGTAGCTAAGTAACTGCAAGTAACAGCTGTTTTGTTACCCGTCCATACATTCTTGTAAAAATGTAACACAGTCAATTCAGAACAAACGAGTCAAAACAAATACTGTCAATC